>LDMZ01066757.1:0-10160 GCA_001455285.1 Sphaeromyxa zaharoni
AACCAAGGAAAACAAATCTGACGGACTAACAAAAGGACTTAATACTAGGAAACACAAAAATTTAATTAATCAATTAAATTTAGGGAATGAAGATCAAGGGGGAGTGTTGGATAATGATGTTCACATTTTGAACGATCAATAACGAAACTTAACGTAGTAAAATATATATCGATTATCTATTTTAACACACGTAATTTTGCTTTAATTCCTAATTGCGAATGGAAAATTTCTCAAAGGAGGGTTTGAATTTGTTGATTTGAAGTTACGTAATGAAGGATTTATTTAATATTTTAAATTAGAAAAAAATGTATTATTTTAACATGAAATAGCAAGAATCACAAATCTGGCAGCATAATTTACACGTTATGATAAAATATAAAATATTTGAGCCACATGCCATTATTTACTCATGGCTTACATTTCATAAATTTTCTTTGACGACGGATAGGGATGAAATATAAATAATTTCTAAAAATTCATATAATTAATCTTACATAAATAATTTGAATTTCAATATGTTTTATTAGTTACATATAATTGTAGTATTTCGTTTACAATAAAAATTTTTATTATTAAATTATGAAAATATTTCTCATAGGAATATGTAAAGTGATTATTCGTCTCATTTTATAAAAAAAATCAAAAATGATATAAATTATTAAATTATTCCTTAGTGTATTTTTAAACGGAATTTTTAAACAAAGTAAAGTATTTAAAAAACGCTTTGGTTCTAACACGATCCCAAAGGTGTAGTAATATACGTTTTTCTATGTTTCAATGATTAATTCTCTTGTATATAAATTCGTAATTAATAGTGCAGAATTTCATTTTCCAGGAACTGAAGTCTAAAAAGTCTGGAATGCGGATTTGCATTAAAATTATATGTTAAAAAAAACATATGGGTTTTCAACTTAGAAATTAAGGCATCAAATATAATTCCCGTTTAATTCAATTCTAATAATATTTAAACCTATTTCTCACCTAAACTCGTTAAATTTTTCATTAAATAGCTTTCTGAAATTTTCTAGCATAAAATTTATAACCCTTGCACTCTCGTTACTGTTTTGATTTATCTACATTATATACATGATATTTGAAATTATTGGCAGTAATATTTATCTTAAAAAATCTATACAATTTTATTGATTATAATCTTTGTTTAATTTTTCCGAAACGAGAAATAACCATTTAGTTCCTCGCAAATAAATTTTAAATAATAATGCAGCTGTAATAAAAGGCCATTAAATATAATATTGGGCATTGCTTTCTACATTTTTTGAAAATTAACTGAATGAACTTCATCGTCAACAATTTTGATTAAGTGATTATTCGAGTATTGACTTATATTTACTAATTTACTCTTATTGAAGGCATTTTTTAACTGTCTGTATGTTATAATTAAAAAAATTGAAATTATGAGTCACTTAATGCCAGTACGTATGATCCATCACTTAAGGAGTATTGGTTTTTCGAAATAATCACTCTATTTTTTTAATATTTTTAATAGGTTTCAATTAATTATGCCTAATTTTGGTGATTTTAATGCTTCTTAAAGATCTGCCTCGAAGTATTAATTATATTACATTAGTTCCCAATCTATTGTTCTTACCGAAATTCCGCATTCTCAAAATTAAGGAAATTTATATAGTTGTTACTTATTCACATTAAAAGAAGCAATAATTTAATGTCTTTCTGGAAATGTTATTTATTAACTTTAGAAATATATTCCATACAGATATTTTTGGCACTATTATATTTGCATACTTCGGGACCTCAAAAATAAAAAAGCTCTACCCTAAGGAAAATGAGTTATGTGTTTCTCTACCACCTGGTATATCTGGGACAAAAATAGCAGCATATTCTTTATCCCTAAATCCACGTTTTGTAAAGACTACGTCATTCCTTCGATATCTACCTTCAAATGAAAACACTTTTGAAATAAGCAAGGATCTATATTTTGTTAAATATTTCAACGATTCCTTGTTATGTCTGACTAATTTATATTATTATGCATATGATAGATACTTTTTTCTGCATATATCAAAAGTAGAAAATGAAATAATAATTGATTCCTTGTTGATCGGTCAAATTAAACATTACGATCTCGATTCGCAAAATGATATGATAATCAACAACGAAAGATTTTTTGAAATAATGGATTATGAGATCAAATCAGATGGAATATTACGGATTTGTCTTGATAGTAACGGAAGAGCAGCCTTTTTACACGTTACACACGTTGCGATTTGTAGGATATTTGATACGGATATTTGTACTGTAAAGAAATTGTCCGAAGAAGTGCAGATAGAAATTGTGGATGGTGTTGTCTACAGGGTGGAAGAAAAATGCGTCCAGGTCAATAAAAGATATAATTTAATTGAAAATTTTATTTTTTTTGGATCTATTTCGGAAATGTTTGTAATGCAATCATCAAAGACGTACGAGACTAAAGTCGAATATACATATTTGGGATGCGACAATTCTCAATACAGATTTGAAGTAACATCCGAAAAAAATTTATTCAGTACTGGTTTTAGTTACTTTAATTCAATGAGTAACGAATGGTCTTACACTATGTCAAGTCACACTGAGATATTACACATGAATACAAAATCAACGATATTTACTACTAACACAATAAATCGAATATTTGGGATTGATGGTTTCAAATTTATGGCGAATTTCGAATTAGAAACTAATGGAAAGATTTACATAAAGAACTCTCAGACCATCTTCTTAAGTAAGTTTATAAAATGTTTTATCTTTTAAAAATTTGTGCCGTTTTTATTCCTAAATAATGTATAATAATTTTACAGGCTGTAATATATACATATCGGAATATTTCCTTTTTACTTAATCGAATCGTTAAAAATAGCGTTTGAGTTTAAAACTCAGAAATTGAATCAAGTTGATTTTTTAGGTTTTGGCTTTATACCGTCGTTTAAAATAATGTAGATATAAGATTTAATTTATATTGAAGGCAAATCATTATTATAGAAAATTTATTTCAATTACGGGTTTTGTACATTTTTATATTCCTTATATAATAACAATAATTTAATGAATATCCTTTGATATATCTTATAAAAGTGTGTTAAAATTTTTTTTCATAATTTAATATATGTATATATATATATATTATATCATACTAAAAATGATATATTTAATTGACTTATAATTTTTAACAAATATTTAATTATAGTTTGGAAACGTTTGCACATCTATGTTTTTGTAGTTCCTTGATAGTAAATCTGATATTGTATATCATTACTATTTCTAAATATCTATGTATTTGAAAAAAGCCGATAATTATAGACAATTGAAAAATTAATTCTTTCATATAAGTTTGGGCAAAGTATACAAGAGAATCTAGAAGTAATATTTCATGTCTGATACTTTTATTAATAGATTCGTCCCAAGAACACCCATAATTTTTATTTAAATCTTTTTAATAAGGGTTAACACATAGATGCTTCTGAATTTATACCGCATGTTCTTAAAGATGTAAGAAATATTGTTATATTAATGCTGAACCATATGTTTTGCACGTTCTTATTAAAACCTTACAAAGATCAGGAATTGTAATAATAACTATTTTATTAGGACTAGGTTTTTTCTGTTGGTTAGAATCCAAATTGTGGAAAAAATGATGTCATAACATTTACTATATGGATTCTATTTATGAAACAATTTTTACATATTCTTAAAAATTTTATGTGCCCATTATAATCTAATGCTAATATTCAATAGTATTTTATTTAACAATTTAATGATACTACATGTTTTTGAATTAATGATATTTCTTTTTGCATCATGATATTTCCTAAACCACTTTAATATTTTGGAAACATGAATATACCAAGAACAAGGTATATACGGGAAATGTTAAATAATTAGAAGTTCACGTGGAATATATGTAAATAAACTTAATTAAAATTGTGATTATCTGAATAAAACTTAAAATAAATATATTTTTCAGCGTATCATGGGGTATTTATGTATGTTAAAATGCAGATTCAAAGTAATCTTCAAAGAATTTAAAATTAATATGTAAAATTTTTTTAATGATATATATTGAAATTTATTTTGATTACCCATACATTATCTTATTAACATTAGTTGATTTTCTTCAGCATGATCGACACTAGCGAAGACTTTTATATTTTCAGAGAAAACTGAAACATTTACTGTATATAGGATAATATATTTCGGAATTTATAAAAAATTAATAATATAGTTAAAATTTTTCTAAAAAATTTTATTTAAAAAGTTTCGTTTTTCTTTTTTATAAATTTCTTAAGGAATCTATATTTTATTGATTATATTTTTTCAGAGATATTTATAATCTATCATTCACTTCCAAAATTGATACATAAATACAAGCTATTTTACAAAATATTTGTAAGAACAAAACCTGATTGTGGAATTTTATTCTCATTACATTAAAAATTATAAAAAATATGAAACAAAAGTAAGGTATGCCTTGCTTTATATTTGTTTTTGAATATAATTTTTTAACAAAATAAGCGTTACGCAGACTATATATTAATTATATGATACATGTTAATTCAGTCATATTGTAGGAATAATGAAAAAAATCGAGTTGGAATCTTAGAGCTAAAATATATATCTTTTGAAAACCGGATTTTTATATTTGTTTATTTAAAGCAACAACTAAGATATTTTTCTTGTTACAATCTGTTTTTATTAATCAAAAAATATATTGCCTTACGAAATTTTCTACCATATAACAATGCTACACCGTCAAAGGGCAATAATGGGCCCAATACTTATTTATTGTTCTTGTCAAAAAATTCAGATTCTACATTTGGTTTTAGATTCTTCAGTTCAAAATATTGATCTAAAAATGGGATAATCGATATCACACTTTTTTAAATTATTCATATTATCGTAAACTTTGGAATTAAATGATTCCAAACCAAAGGTGTTAATTAATTAAGTATTATTTAATATATTTATTTATATAACTGTCTAGCAAAAAATTTGAATTTATAAAATGCATTTAATTTAGTTTATAAATACCTGCCATAATCAAAATATTTTTCAGTGAGCTAATAAATTCTCTTGATTTAATTTTACGAGAGCCCGCTTTTAGGAAAATTTTTAAGCTTAATAATTTAATAGAAAATCTTCCATAATGTATTGTTGTAAAATTAGCAACACTGCTTAATGTCAATCGCATTTTTTTAATCAGAGTTTCTTGTTTAAAAAAAAATTTGAAAAAATTTAAAATTTTTGGTTTTGAATTGATCTCGAATAGAGTAAAATTAATTCACAAAATTTTCATGGAAATTTTAAAAATAATGTGCGTTCATATATTCATGTATTAACCTTTAACAGATCTAGTAAATACAAGTTTTATTTAATAAATGAAATAGGAACATGAGATATTATAAATTATATGAAAGAATGCAGTTTGAGTAATTATTAAAGTATACTAGTGATATATTTTCTCAAAAACTTTGAAGATTTTCAATTGAAAACATATAAAACTCTTCAAAATATGTATTATTAAATTTTTAGCCTGCATTTAGTTATGATTAAACTAATAATTATCAGTAGATCAACAATTTTTTGTAAGTGTAGATAGCAAAAATAATTTATAGAAGAAAATAGGTTTAATGGAAATAAACGAAATATACTTTTCTTTTTTCGATATAATGAAATTATTCTTTAACAATTGTAATTGCTCAGAATGAATTTCAAATCTTGAAAACCGATTCATTTTTTCAATGTGATTGTGATAATATATTTAAAATTATAATTCGAAGGTTCCAGTTTGTTAAATATTTTGTATTTGGTTTAAATAAACATTTCGCGAAAAATATTTATATTTTAAAAAAGTAATTTCCAAACTTCAACACATAATAAAGTATTCAAATAATTAATTTAAAAGAAATATTTTGAAATAAACCATTATATTTACATATGTCATTTATCCCCGGAATGTAAAACCTAACGCAAAAGTTAATGTTTTCTATTATTGTATAAAACATTTAGGGAACTAAATATGCTAATATAATCATACATTGAACTTTACTAAAGTTTATTAAACCATCTTTATTAAGATTCTGATAATTTACACAATAATTTAAGTTTAATGGTCACTGAATTATTGAACACAAATTTTAATTGGTATCTCTATCATTTTTTATTTCACGAAATTTAAATTTGGTAGCAGATAGTGTAAGATTAAAAATAACCAAAATGTAAATTAAATGCTAATTTATATTCCCGAAGATATTATTTATTTCCACCTAATTTACTATAACTAACAGTAAGAAATGATCCCTGTTTGAAAGTTTTAGGTAGAGTATTATATAAAAAATTTTGACGAATTATTTAAAACATTCTTCGTCACATTTTTCACAAGAAACAGATTCGCGGTGATTTTTTTAAAATATCTGAGATTAAATTTATTTTTCAAACCTATTTTGAGATGCAAATAGTCCATGTTAGTGACAAATTAATTTTATATTCATTATTTTTGGTTGTTCCATATATTGGATCTTGGATAATTGATCTTGTAGCAATTTATTTATATAAGGTAGTAATTTCTTTTTTTCTTAATATAAACAATTGAGTATATCTATTGTTTAAGTTTAAACTTTCCATTAATTTATGGTTTGAAACCTTTATTTAAGATTGAAAAATTTTTTTTACGATAAAGCAAATATTTATTATTTCCCAAATCAAAAACCCTGGCACGTTCCGATTATATTATTAATATCGAGAATGTTTGATCTAAATACAGTACAATGAATTCTATGCCAAACGTCAAATTAGGGGATTCTATATAAAGTTGCGAAGTTTAGAGTTTGACGGTTATTAGAGGTATAATTCTCGCCATAATTCAAAATGCAATTTTTTATAAGAGAATTTTTTTAAACACCCATATATCTAGAGGTCTAATGAACCTGTTTTCGTAAAAGCTGGCACTTCCTTTGAAACCGGCCTTGTCATCCTCAAAATCAAAATTTTATAAACGGCATTAAATAGCTATTTCCTTTCTGTAAAGCCTATGAACATTCAGAAACATTAATTCCAGGCGGCAAGCAATTTTTCGGTTGAAATTTCCGAGTCACCTTGTACCTACAGGGAGGATCATTTTAAATTATTAGTAGGTCATGTTCATTTTCTCCGAATCACATGATTTTCGTTAAAATCGATATTTTCTAACTCTACTTTTTTCATCGGATCCAAAATAATCGACCGTTCAATGAAATCTTCTAAATGCTCAATGGAAAGGTGGATAGAATATAGTTCGGATTTTCCATTCTTATTCCACTGAACATGATTAAAGCAATTAATGATGGTGTCTCTGCTAAAATCTTCCCATGATAACTTCAAAAGAATTATAGCATCTTTTATTTTTTGGCTTTTATAATTTTCTAAAGTATTCCATCCACTTTCAACCTTTTCTAAGATATTGGTTAGTTTTTTACTACTGAATAAAGCCAAAGCCACACGTTTCACACCTTGACCCAATAGTTGAATTATCGCAGTGGAGTTGCAGGTAGAAACATAATTTCAATGAGTTTTAAATCCACAAGTATACCATGTGAGGTTTTTATTATCAAGAATCAGTAGCACCTTTTTATGTGTCCTCTGAAGTTTCCGATCCCAATATAAAAGCCAGTGCGATAATAAAGACGGCGCCATCGATTCTCTAGATGAATAGCGTAACAAACATGTTATTCGGTTTCAAAATTTTTTAGACAACGTGGTTCGCAAATTTCGCAATGACTGCCCGTTTTTGTTAAACACGAGCCCTCATATTCGTGCATAAAAGCACAGAAATTTTATCTTTTAGAAGTATGTAACCAAACATGGTATTTCTTCCAACTGACCGAGATGAAATAAGTCCGTTTTATCGGGATTAAACACATTATCTTCTCCGTGTTCTAAATTTTTAGTCTTCGATATACCTGAAAATCATTGTAATTTTCTGATTTATCCTTATACGCTTCACCATAAAGTTTTATATTTTTTAACGAATATCATGCTTTAAAATTTTCTAGTCATAAATTTCGAATCTATAAATATTCTATACAGATAATCTATGCAATAGATAATTTTTTAGTCTTTGTTATACCATCATCTATAATAACGCCAGGAGCTTCTAGGTTATATATAAAATTTGCTAATTGTCCATCTACGCTCCATTACTACAAATTCGGAATTCTGTATGGATCATGGTTTAGGTTAGATAGTTCATGTACTAGAGCGGCTTTATTTCCTTTTATATCATTGATTAATTTTCGTGAAATCTCTTTTTTAAACATAAAACCGATTGTTTCTGTTACTTTTGGATCTGACAGCAGAGAGTTTGACTCCTTGCTATCTTATTATTTCCAATTTCTTGCTTACCAAGTTTCGTAGATTTTATTTTTGACATTTGCCTAAAAAATTTTTTGAACATAAAAATATAATATGCATGATAATTCCTATACTAACCTAAAATATTTTGCGAACAGTGGAAAATTGCATTTGACAGAGGAATTAATTTATTAAACTAACATGAAGAACCAATAATTTTATGTCTTAGTTGTTATTTCTATCTTTTATATACGTTTTAATATAAAAAATAAAGTATTTTTGATTTTGGATCATATATTTTTTAAATTTATTTACGAAACATCGCTACAAATATATGTCTAGTAGTTGGTTTTTAAATGATATAAATAGTTTCAATGTTTTTTTTATTCCTGAAAGTATCTAAATTATAAGATGTAAATTCACTAATGAAATAACTAATATATGAAAAAAATTACTGAAAAAGTATTTATTTTACACCATTTTCCATGTTTCAACAAGTAGAAACGATGTATTTCAATCGAAGAGACCGCTGTTTATGCAATATATTTTAAAGAATTTTTCAAATTAAATAATAGCAAATCTAAAAAAAAATTATTAATCGATTTAATTAATAAGATAAAAATTATTCGTTAATATAAAATTAATGCTCTTGAATGGATGAAATTAATTATTTTTAATCCAATAAAATTTCTATGTTGAGTATTCTTTTATAATTACATATAATAAAATTATTTTTTTATCCAAACTCATTTTATTGGTTGGCTAATATTTTCATGATTTTAAAACGTCCATTTTGATCTTAAAAAGAGTACTAAAAATTATTTTACACATTAATTTTATTTAAATATTCTTTTTGAATAAAATCGAATCGTATTTCCGAAAACGTTTTGCTCAGAATGTATGTATCTATACTCGATTTCGAACCTAAAATAATTAAATCAGAAAAGATTTTTTAATTTATAACTTGAATTTTTGTTACGTCAATTAGTTATATTAAGAATTTAACGACTTTTTTAGACATTAGTGATGCATTTATTATGACATAAATTCGGAGAAATAGCGGTTGGAAATTTTAAGTATGTGTTTTCCCTTGAAAATAATATATAAAAAAATTTTTTCTTCTAATTTTAGAAGAATTCCTTTTATAATTCAATCGTTTTTCTTTAAATCCGTAATTTTAATCGATCATGTGATTCTTCAAGAAAGATTTTCTATGGATTGAAAAATATTTTTCTGATATGAGTTGAGCTAGAACAGAAAAAGTTAAAGTTTCTTTAACGATATATTATTATTTAATTTTCATAATATATTATAAAACATGTGATAATAAAAGTAAATAATTATCCTAAAATTCAAAAAATATAATAAACACACCACATTATAAAATTTTTCTGAGGATTGATATTTATTTTAAAATAGATATACATTTCATACAGCATATACAGTCGGTGACGTATAGTTCGTAGTGACGTGTAGTTCGTAATTTGAGTAAATTTTTGAAAATTAACATTTATTCTTAAATTCGTTAATTTTTTATATATAAAACTAAATTTTATATTCAAATAGATATTTTTAAGCAACTATTTGTTAATTTTACAATTTTTATGCACTGTACGTATAATTCGTAACTTTTTGGAGGGTTAGTACTTAAAATTTTGCAAATTTACCTTAAGATGAGAGAGAAACACAAAATAAAACCAGAGCACTCGCTGAAAAATACAAAATGATCAAGTATTACGAAGGTCAACTTAAACGTTGTGCAAAATCGAGGACAGTTAAACATTTCGGAATCTCCACCACCTCTACTCTTGACTTTATTT
>LDMZ01066779.1:0-18089 GCA_001455285.1 Sphaeromyxa zaharoni
TCAATACTCGTTAAAAAACATCTATCTATATCTATCGTTAATCCTCGTTACTAATATCCGACAGTATACGTATTTAAATATTATTGTGGTGCCTATGAAGCCGCCACTTAATATTCAAGGGCGCTGCCAAAACAGGCGGGATTTAGCGGATTAGAGTTTAGAAAAAACGACTAAAAATATATCTAACTAGTATGTTTTCGCAAAATAAGAATTCGAAGTCGTTGTTCACGGTATATACCGGCACCAGGAAACACTCTCGATGGTACCTCAATTATTTTATTAACATTTAACTTATATATCATTATATAATCTTTACAGCAAAAGACTACTCATATGATTTTTTCAACTTTATGACAGTGTATTTAACATAAAAGCAGAATTCTATGTAACTATATTATTAATTCTTGCAATTTTAGATATTTTAATAATTCTAATTATTAATATAATAAAAATTATTTTCCTTTGGTCTTTAATTACGTTAGTAAAGTAAATTATTGTAAAATTAAACTGAATAAAAATATTTAAATAATTTCGATCAAAGATCTTTTACCTCAATAACTTTAATATTAATAAAACAGTTATTTTTAATCAACAAAACAAATATTCGGAAACATAAATACTCGTAATATAATATATCTTTCTCTTCTAATATCATCAATCTGATATATTGATCTAAAATTAAATTTTTAAAGAACCTTTTAATATAAAAAAATAAGTTTGCTGCTAAGGAATTACCTAAAAATTACATTGATACAACTAATCATATTCTAATACTTGAATTAAATTATTAATAACCATAAATTTGCCATAAACAACATGAAAGTACACTTTTAGTGCTGAGAAAGCTTGTTAATAACAGAATAAAGTTTTAGTCTAAAGTGGCGTGTTTACTATCCTTAATATAAACGAAAGCATTAAAGAATGTCTAGTCGCTATTAAGCTGCATAAAAAAGCTAATATCCCCATTCCAAAAAATTAATAACATTAAAGATATTTTTGATAGACATTACATTACAAATTTTGCTTATTTAAAATTAGCTAGAGCAGCATGAAAAATGAGTTTGATTGTTAGTATAGCCATTATCTATAAATTGGTGCTTTACTCTAATTTTTGTGTATGCTTGTTGCTAAATAGATGGTTCAAGATGATTTGTGACTCAAACTAACGAATTTGTCTATGATCTGCACATCTGCAGTATTTTTTTTATAAAAACTTTCAGTGATTGAATACCAAATGATTGCTTTTAAAATATAGATATATATTTTTTAATAGTTTAGATGTGTTGCCTCCTTACAATAAAAATATGGGATGAAACCGCAACGATTCAGTTTTCTTACTTTAAAACTTAATTCCAAAAAAGAAAAAGTGATTTATTAAAGGTGGTGAGTATGGAAGACAGTGAAATGTTGAATTATTAAATAGTTAACCTGTGACGTTAAAAATAGCTTGCAATCAACTTAATTTAACTCTACCAAGATTATAAATTGATAATGTGTCTTAAAGATTTCTTTTGTTGAATTAAGATATGAAATACTAATATGATTTGGTTCTACTGGGTTTTGTGAGTTCCATCTTCCTATTCTGGCCTGATTGATCCTATTACTGAGATCACAACAGTAAAATATTTTTAATTAGAAAATTTTATACAATCATTTATGACGCTTTGAACAGGTAAAAAAAGGATTTTAAAATAAGCTGATCTAAAAGAGGTATTTTAGCCATTATCTAATACGTTTAAACAACTTTTATATGATGTTATACGTCATTGCTCCAACATCAAATAAAAAACATTTTTAAAAAAATCTTGGTTTGGTTTTAGAAAAAATAGTGTAACGATATAAACGCGATTTTGAAAAAATATCAAATTTGTGAAATAATTTTTGTAGAGTTTCTAACCCAAAAACCACTAAAGATATTAAAAATAATTTTTTTTAATTGTTCCAAATTTTTAAGCAAAAATAAGCAGTTGGGGTTGCTTTTTTATTTTAAAGACATTTTACTTATGATGCGTTTATAAATTTTCAATGTTTATCGAATTTAACTTATTCCAGAAATTTTTTTTGTATTTCTTTAAATAAGAATGAATTTAGCATTTGGAAAAATTTAATAAAATCTTTTATGTTGGATTTAATAAAGTATTATCAATGAGAATAGTAATTAAATCAACCTTAAATTTATTAATGATAGATAGAAAATTACAGCGTTTGTATTTAATTAGCCAAAAGGGCGTGATATAATCTCTTAAAGCATATAAAATATTAATTTTAAATCACATTATAACAAAATTATGATAGAGAATCAATTTTTTAAGGAAGTGCTAGAGTTGAAAATAATAAAAATGATTTAAACATTAATAATATAAATAAGTCAATGTTAAACATGAATTTCATGTTTTCTGTGTAATTTTAGCAGTTTTATAACAAATTCATTCTGAGATATTTTCAGATTAAAAATTTAAACAGATTTTATAATTTTTATATTATATATATATAGGTGGTTAATAGATAAAAAATTTTATGTTATTTGGCGTAAATTTCTACTTGAAAACGTAACTTGTTTAAGTATTTTGAGATTATCTTACTTATTCCAACAATGCCTGCTTGAGATTTTAATTTTAAATCATATGAAGGTATCCCAAAATTTGATATTATTAGTAAGCAAAATTTTTTTTGAAAAATATCCACATAGATTGTTTTTAGAGTAAAAAAATTTCAAGATCCTATTAACGAAAACATAAATTACTACATAATATTTCTTGTAAATCAGTTGAAAAAAATAATTAATTCATTTCGTCATACTTAATTCAAATCTTATCTGAATATCCGTTTAAATATTGTAGGTAATACTTGCTCAATTACAGATTCGTGTATGTGAAATGGCAGACATCTTAAAAAGTTTTGCCGAAATAGGCAAAAAAGTAACTGAACCATGCTATGGGAATGCAGTTAAAGTAACTTTTGGGCAGGAAAATGAAGAAAAAGTTAATATGAAGGTTGAAGAGGAAGAAAAACAAGAAATGGATCGTATTCTTGAAAAGAGAAATTTGAATGAAGAGGAGAAAAATTTTTTCCGTAGAAAATTGAACGTACTATTCGGTAATTATATGGAAAAACAAAAATTATATGAGTTATTTGTATCTGAGGTCTACGTGTTGATGTATTTATTTAATAACATATCTCAGTTATTTAATGCTAAAATAAAAGATTCAAGTTCAGCGTATAAAAATACGACCAGTTCAAAAAATGAATTTTTCTCAAAATGTTTGAAAAATTATGCATCCGATTCTTTGAAATTTCATCAAAGTATTAAGAACTTCTTAAAGCTTGAATATAAGAGTGAATCTGGCAAAAATGACTTGAGTGAGGAAGAAGTTTTAAAAACATATAATAAAGCAAGTAAAAATATTAGCGAAATGATTTCTAATATGCTTTCTGAAAATTTGGAAGTGTCGATAGCAAAATTATTAGAAGAAAAGAAAAATCAAATTGATAAATTTGGGAATGAGTTAGCTGATTCAGGAGAAACTTTATTGGCTGTTGCAAATAATTTTGAAAAGGTTCTGAAGGATACATTTATCGAAATAGGAAAAGCAGATATAGAAAGCCTGAAAAAAACAGTTTCAACGATAAAAGGGCAAATTGAAAGTCAGATATTGACTATCAAAGAAACAAGTTATCCACTGGCTTGAAGAATAAACAAACTCTATAGCAGATTATTTAGCACTATACACATGATATTTTAACTATATTTTTTCATTTATGAATTATTTTAACCCCTGAAAAAAGAATATATTTAGTAAAAATTAAAGGACATGGAAAAGCATAAATTTCTTATTCTCGTATAAATGCAAATCATGAAAATACAAGCTCTGTATTGCTTTTCGTTCTGTTTATTTCTAGCAGTTAATATTCAAATTAAGAATAATTTTTCATGCTAAGAATAATCCTTTTTTAATTAAAAAAATATATTTATTTTGTTAAGATCAGAAGCGAAATACATAATTGGGTTATATTTAACCGTTATCCTTTCTATTTCTGGCAGAAAAATACAAAATCACTAGATTCAAGGAATAAATCATTAAATATGTACTCAATTAAAACCAGCAAAAAGTAATTTTTAAGAAATTTCTTTTTCAAACAGAATTATTAGTTATTAAAATTTACAATTTTCTAGTATTTCTAACTATATATGTATTATTACCCATATCAGTACACTAATTCGAATTGTTCTCAGAATATTTTTGCTTTTAATAAATGATTAATTTAATTCTATCTTTTTTAAAAAATTCATTTATGAAAGTTTTCTTTCACCCTATTTATATAGTCCCTTAAAAACAGCCATTTTTATTACCTACACGACGCTTAAAATGTAATAAGAATCTACGGTAATCCTTAATTTAAGAATTAATAAAATTTTTAAAAATCGCTTAAATTTAATCAAACTCTAGCATTTAAAAAATTTTATTTTACATATATATTTTTTTATAAATTCCTGAAAGATTGGTGCTATTTTATTAGTCTTAAATTAGGAGATTTTATGTAAATATTAATCTTAGGCTCAAATATCTGTAAATTTAAATTAAATCTCAAAATTTTCCTCAATTATTTATTTATATACCTTAAAGTTCGTTATATTATGCTATAAACATTAATATATTTTGGAATAATAATTTTTAATCACAATTTTTTTTATCAGCTATAGGAAAAATAAGAAATGATTAAAGAAGTTTTCTAGGACCATATGAAACATGAAACAGTCATGTTAAGACTACTCTAAAAGATTAGAATCTAAATTTCCAAAATTACTTTTTATTGAAATTTTTTTTGTCCTATAAAATTAAATTAATTCATAATACCAAAATGAAATAATATTTAAATTTTCATGGTCAATAATAACTTAAAAGCTATTATCAAATTATCGTAATGAGCGAGAAACCAATTTAATTCTAGAGTAAAACGAAGGTATCTAATTTAATTGTATCGGTTATATCATTAAATTCAGTACTTAATGAAACATTTTTAATGATTTTTGTGAGCCGATTATATATTTAAATCTATTGATATATTAAATATAGCCATCAAATTCGATGATTTGATTTTATTCAGGCCTACAAAATGACTGTAGATAATTTTTTTTGAATTTTAAGAGTAAATAAAAAAAAATTCATCTGTGTCTAAGGGTATCTTTGATGGTACAAAAAAAATTTCCATATCGCTCAATTTATTATTTTTCTAAATTTAATTGAATAGGTTAAGCATCAATAAAAATATTATCAGTTGATGACAAATATTAATATTTTTTAACCTTAGAGATATGATAGGTATGCACTTAACAACTTTAATTTTAAATCTAGACAGCTTAAAACTAAAGATCTTAGAACAATACATTTCTTGACAATATCTTTAAATTGTTTTTATTTTAACATCATAATTCCACGGTTTTATAGGTAGGTAGACAGAAGTAAATTCAAGGTAACTCTGGCTTAACCAATTGGATTATTCATCTAAAATAAAAATCAGAAACCATAATTAATTATTAATGTAATTTTTTTCGGCAATATGTGTTTAAAAGAATTTCAGCTTTTAATTTAACTTAAATTCTTTATTTTAACTCAATTTTATTTTATAATCGAATAACTCTATTAGTTTGACTTAAAAAAATGCAGCAATTTTTATAGTAGCTCAAACTCCCTAACAAGTAAGTAGGAAATGCCTCAACATAATATATGTTTCATACCAAAGAATTAAAAACTAGATATTTTTGTGACTCAATATATCCTCTCTGGTGTGTAAAAGTTATGGAAGGAACTTACACCTTAGAAAATGTTACTTTTCGGTATCAAATATTTTTAAAATATTAGTTTTAAATAACTATAAACTTACCAGAAATTAAATTATTGTTGAGCTATATGTAGAAAATAAGTATAAAACTTGAAAAATATCTGAAAAGTTAATTTGTTATAGTAAATAAAACAAAAAGACCTTATTTGAATCAAATTTTTGTTTAAATATTATTAATAATATGAAGTAGTTGAAGCAATACTTATTTTTTAAAAAATATCCATGCATTAATATTTATGTGAATCGTGCTATATATAATACAGGTCATCTTCAGTAAATTTTTATTTAATTCCTTGCATTCTGATCTCGTAAGTTACCATAGGAAGCTACATAGATAAAATGTTTGATTAATAGTATTTTTTATCATATTAACTTCACATTAAGCGAAATATAGGTGAAGAATGAATTATTCTATTATTAAAATATTGCTATATATTAGCGTTGTATAAAACAAAATATAACAATTTAGCGTTTTTCCAACATCAGTTAGCAATTGTTTACTGAAAAAACAAAAATTTTCTGATTTATTTTTATACTTTTATTGAAACATGTTTAAGCATATGTTTTCTTTAAATGTGACCGTATGCATAAAGATATTGTGTATTCAACAGGTAATTCTTCAGCAGATAATACTGAAGTATCAGAAAGGCATATTTCTTTCTCTAAATTTTAAAATCTATCCAATGAATAGTTGTTTTAGCTTGATTAAAAATTTTATCAATCCGAAAACATACAAATTTAATTCTTAACGAAGACCATCCGCTGTATTTGATATATTCGCTGAATTAATTTTTATGCTACATTGATTGTAAATTCTCCACGATAAATCTGATATTATGAATATTGTGAAAATTTAAAATAAAAATTTTAATAAACATTGAGTTCAAAATAAATTTATTATATTTCATTTCATTTGGTAGGTGTAATTGCTTAGTGATTGTTTATACATTATAAGATGGCTTTAAAAATCATGAAACTGCTCAGCATTTAATTTTAAAATAGAATAAAAGGACATAACTATTACGTTAGCTACCACAAGTTCTATAAAAAAAATTATAACATTCTTTCTTTTCTTTTTTTTCATTTTAAATCCAAACAAGCTAATTTCGTTGTTTCAGAGAATAAAAATAAAAAATAGATGTTTTACAATTGAATTTACTTTATATGTTAAATTCTGGTAATAAAAAATTTTTTTTTCTTTTCTTCCACTTAAACAAGTACTATTTCCTCCAAATCAAAGTGTAGAACCTAATAATCTCTTTAAATTCGAATTATAAAATTAATATCTTCAAAAAAATATTAGTACCACTTTCAAAATATTTATTTTGAGTATAATTTGAAAATTTTTTAATTATTATGCAATGAGAAACTTTTCTAATTTATGCAATAGATGATACAATCATTACTGTAGCCGAAAAAAAAACCAAAAAAGAACTCTAAATTAATCAATTAAAAACTTGTCATCTCGAGCTAAGTCTTAAATAATTTTAAAAAGAATTAAGCTAATAAAATTTTGTATAGTAATAACGCTTCAAATATCCAGCAGAGCAAAAGTAATTTTTTATATATTGACCCATAAGGATTATAATTTTTCAAATGAACAACTGAATAAGTAACGTAATTTGTCATATAAGGTTGTTAAAATTTTTTGAAATCATTATTATGTTTATTAATATGAGTTGCTTTCACTTTCTAACAGAAGAAATTACAAGAAAGCATTCAAAAACAAATATTCACTTATTTGAATATTTTAAAGTAAAGTTATTTAATTTTTATTTAAAGAACTAGTAGTATATGAATCAGTAAACAAATATTTATGAGTTCCTTAATATTAAAAAAATAATTAATTACATTTTACTTTATTAAAGACTTTAGCAATATAAATATTCCTAACATTGTTTTTAAGGCAATTTGTCAAAAGATTAATTTTTATACTACTTGAATTAGAATATAAAATAATTTAAATTAAAGGTATTTTTTTACTTATTTTATAAAAGTAACCACAAATATAATCATCTATTTTAAAAAAACTTTTGAAAGGTCAATATTCAAGCTTCAACTATATCCGATTAAAACATTTTTAAAATGATCTCTTATTAGGTGTAATAGATTTTTGAAGAACTATTTCCCTAATATGATTAAATAATAATTTCTAATTCAGGTATGTCTTATGGACATAAATAAATATATTTTTAATTTTAAAAAGTTGTCAGCATTCATATTATAAATATAAAGTTTTACACATTTCCATTTAAATTGTCTTTTTTTAAAAAAAATTCACAGAAAAAAATTTTTAAGAATCATTGAAAACATTATACACGTTTTGAATCGAAAATCACTTAATTTAAAACTCTTAAATAGTTAAGTTGAATTGATGGTTTCCTATATTGTGGAAAAAATTAACGATACATAGATTCAGCAACCGCTCTTAATGATATAACAGCTGTTATTCGCGGTACGGTATAGATTTTATAAACAATTAACAAATGTTTGAGGCAATTATCTTCACCATCACAATTACAAAAAATGTACTCATTTTTATTTTTAATATAAAAGAAGAAATATTTGAAGCTATATTTAATAAATAATCCCTTTCAAATGGATTAGTAAGAGTATTACGTATATACGGTATAAAGGAACATATATTCATATACGCGTACACAAAAAATTAACTGTTAGAAAAATTGATAGACAATTTTAAATGCTAAAGTCTATTGAATATGGTCTGGAGGAGCTCAAAAGCGTTGTTACTAATAGCCGTCAAGACAATTATTATGATGAATTTTTAAAAACACACAATCAAGATGACAAAAATATCGCAATTGTTAAATTGCAGAAAAAAGGTCTGGCTTATGAAATTAATTTGATCATAACAAGGAGCTTCAGATAAACATTATTCATTTATAGAATCAGTTAACTATGATATAAAAGAAATAGAAGGAACATTGAACAATTGCTTGCATATTTTGTTGAGAGAATTGAATCTATGGAATATTGAACTTGGTTTATCCTATTTATATGCAGATGCAATTTTAAAAGTCCATAAAGTACATCTTCAAAAGGTAAGACAAGGTGTCTTACAATTAGATTTGTCAACGAAAGAAACGATATTCCAAGATATGTATTCTGCTTTAATTAAAAGTAATTTAGCTCAATACAAGGAAATAGTTACAAAAATAGTTAAAAACCATCAAATGAATCCATTTAAACATAATTTTGTTTTAGATCATTTTAAAATAGCAACCTCAATTGCAATCGAAAAATTGGAAGAATCTCTCAAATTGAAAGATCCTCTCAAATTGACACCTGAAAGGTTATTAAAGAATATAGAAAACTTTATGAACGACCGCTACCAACAATTAAACAGAGGAGAAATTTTGGTTTTAGAAATACTTAAAAAATTCATGGAGATGACTAACAAAATTAAACGTGAATATGATTGCTCGGTAGAAATTACTGTTGAACAAATGCAAGGCCTAACAAAAATGATGGAAACTGTGAAAGTTGATATAAAAAAAAAATTTGATGATCTCAAAGAAAAAATAAGAGGAATATTGAGGTATTGACACTACAAAATATGCGCGTACTTATTTTATGAACTAAATATTTTATGGAGTCACTCATGCAAAGTAGTTTTAATTATTTTCCTTGAATTTTTAATACCATTTATTTATCTCATTTTTTAGATTTTTAGAACTTAGCTTTTATTAATAAATTAAATTTAGCTATAATCATTTTAAATCTCTTTGTTCGCGATAACTTAAACACTTTGTGTTTAATATCTTTTATTTAGAATAAACTAACCACTACGTTCTTCGTCATAACTGGGGAAAATAATAAAAATTTTATTAATGCAGATAAATTCATTAAACCTAACAATTTCTGCTTCACTTTTGATTACGCCATTCAGAGAACTTTTTACAAGATCAAATTGGAACGATCGGGCATCGTTTCTCAAACTTATAAGCTGCCAATTGTATTATTTAACATAATTTGAATAATGAAGGGCTTCTATAACTTCAAATTTATGTTCAACTTTTGTTGGTTTGCCAAATTTATTGTATTTTTGAATATATTTCAAAACTGACGATCGATGTATTAAAGTTTTATAAACAATTTGTAAGTTATGATAGAATAAAAATTATCTTAATGCACAAATATCCTCAAGAATCCAAAATAACATGTTGAAATAACTCAAATACCAATAAAAATTAAGTAGACGTATATTCGCTGAATAACCTATATACTTGCTTTATTTGAAAAACTTCCACTTTTAAATAAAATAACTAGCAAAGCAAGTCCTTCAAGCTAAAAAAATATTTTTATAACTTCAAGAGAGTTTCGATTTTAGATATTCATAAACATATAATGTATTATTTTTGTTAAATTCTAACAAATTTTACCAAAAATTATCACAATTCTCATTTTAACAGTTGATAAAAACAATATTTTATTATTTAAAATTTAAAACCGACCCATTTTTTCAATGCTAATACAAGATATCATTAATAGGGTAAATAAAACTAACTAAATAATATTACCTAACATTTCTGAGTTCAATAACTAGAAATAAAAAATTCATCTATTATAAATTTCCAAAAAAATTTGGAAAAATCAGCTAAGATAGCTTTTAAATAGCCTGATATATAAAGGGACTTTTGAGACAAATATAGGCATTAGCTAGAATAAGAATTTTGAGAAAAATGTGTTAATAAATGGATTTTATTAGGAATGCATATATAAAATAAATCTAAAAATTTTAATAAGATATTTTAAAATTGATTTATTTGAATGAACCCTCTAATAGAGGGTTAGAGACACCGATTAAGCTATTCCATGATTTCATGAAACTAACAAAGAGTAATGAAATAGAAAAATATCACCAAGACGGAGGTTCCTACTTTAAATTTCAAGCAATTAAGTAATTTATTCATAAAACTGAAAAATAAATATAATGATATTCACTTTTTTATATTTTTAAAATGATTTTCTTACTGCACATCATAAAACAAATTTGGAGTTTAATTAAACAATCAATAAAATTTGTCCTAAAATACAAACCTTTTCATTCATTTAACTCTATTACTCTAAAAAATATACAAAATTTTAGTATCAAAGTATTTTTGAGAGAAAAAATTAAAATATTAGGTTTATTTTTTATTAATTTTATGTTAACTTAACATTTTCATATTTTTGGAATTAATAAATATTGAAACAATTTAGCTTAAAAAACCAGATACTATTCATGAGCTTCTATATAATTTAGTCTTCAGACTTCTTAACATTTATTCAAACTTCTACATTTATAATAAATAATAAAATCTGAAATTACATTTTTAGTCATTGCTTGATATTGATAATTCGCATGTAAAATAATTCTTATTGCTGTTTACTTATTATTTCTGACGTTATTAATAATCTAAGAAAATATATGTAGTTAATTAAATAATGCTAATTTCAGAACCATATATTTTAAGATGAACATCTAAATGTAAATCACCAGTGATAAATCAATTTTTCCAAACATGAAAGCATTGGATGGACAAGCAAAATTCTTCCAATTTACGTAAAACTAATATATTCTAATTTTACTGTAACAATTTAACTAAATTCCTCGTTTCATAGACTATTTATCACCAGGAAAAGTTGCAAAATATAAAAATCTTTAAATATAATGAAAAAGAACTTTCGGTGTATTTGTCTAAATATCGAAAAAGAACGTGATTTTAATTTATTTAAGCTAATTCCTGACTATTTTAAACCTTTTAGTTAAAAACTAAGGAACTATAAATCAAGATGGACTGGACCTTAAATAGTTTCAGATTCTGTTTTGATGTAAATCATTTGCCTGATCAAAAATTGCTTGAAAATTTACAAAAATTATATCCTAAATCCTGATCATAGCATACTTTAAAAAGTAAACTACAAAATTACAATGATATCATTTAAAGCTGAATTAATATGTAAGAGATATATAGATCGGTTTCAATTTAAATAATCCTTATTATTAAGTTTTAAAACTTTCGTTTAGGTCACTTTTTCATAATTTTTATTTTAAATAGTCGATATATCAATTAAATAAAGTTGATAAAAAATATTAATGCTTTTTAAACATTAAGCCTGATCTAATATATAAACTATCTTTTAGCATTTTCAGTACAAATATTTTTTTCTACTTTTCTCATTCGACTCTTGGGGAATATCCTGCATTTCTACAAGTTCATGGAGTCTTTAATAATATAAAAAGTGATAATACATTTATATAACACTAATTTTATTTTTACTGGGTCGAATATCGAAATCTTCTAAACTATTATTTGTTGAAAAACATTGGAAAGCTTAAGCAATTGATAGTTAAAACTAAAAAATTTTAAGTAACCTGATTAAATTTTATCATACTTAATGCCTATACGGAACATATTTACATCATTTATTCTTCCTACAGGATAGAAATATTATTTCACTCGATTAATCAATATTTCACAACACTTTAACATGTGAAAAGTATATGCAAGAATAAACAACTGACAAACAGCAAATACCAAATGGGAGTAAGACATTCTAAGACTTTAATCAATTCTTCATTGAGATTTTTCAGAAATATTTCTTTGACTCGGTAGTTTTAAAAACAGTAGTGTCCCAAGTAAAGAAAGTACCTGACAATTCCAAAGCAATGCGTGCTGATAAACATTATATTATGGTATTTTATTTCAAAATTAAGCTATAAATAAGGAGTCTGTAAATTTCTGTTTCATTAATTCCAAAGTAAAAGAAGATGAAAATAACTATTCATGATTGATACCAAAACTTTTTCACATCGACTGAGAAGCATTAGAGATATAAAAACAGGTCATCAAGTACGTAAAAACAATATAATAATCCATGGAAAAATATTTTTAAACAACATGAGTCAACAGACAAATCTTTGGTTTATCAAGCTATTATTTTCCTCTCTATGTACAATCGAAATACCCTCTACATAGATTAATAGCAATCCAGCATCTTCAAGTCAATTTAAGAGTTACTTAAACTCAATTTTCGATATAAAAATAAAGAAAATGTATCACTATTCATCAATTCCTTGTAGTTTTATCAGAATTATTTTATAAGATATGCTGTACGATTAAAAACAATTTACTACTCTTCAGGTAATATTATTGATTCGAAAAAATTTCCCGCCTGTAGTTTGTGAATCCTCATTTCGATCTAATCACGCAATAGATAGAACAGGCTGTTAGGCTCATAATCTTCGTTTATCAATCAGTTAATAGATGAAAAATAGGTAAAAATTGAATTTTCTACTTCTAAAAGATCAATTTTAGCAGCTCTGAACCGACCCGCAATAACACGCTAACAAGATTAATATTTTTATGACGTCAAGACGAATCAGCAAAGAAAACTTAAGACATCTCCCAAGAATACGAACTGTTCTCATAATTTCTCGACACCATTTTAAGGGCTTTAAAAGTAATACACTCGGACCTGCTATTGGTGGCATATATTCCGCCGTTTAGTTCGAAGGCACGGGTTCTTTGCCGAAATGCGAATAAGCCATGTCAGATTCTTAGAACCTTTGAATTCCAAACAATCCGATACAATATATCAGCCATTTTTAATTAAAATCCAAAAAATTATGTTAATTTCCAGATTCTGGTATACTCAAAGTAAAAATGTCCTAAAACCGGAGTCCGGCTTTGCGAAGAAAAAACAGAGAGTACGTGAAAAAAATTAAATACCAAGAAAATACATGAATAATTTTTAAAAGTAAGATTACACACAAAAACAATCAAAAAACATAACTCAGTCAACATATCAAAAACATAAGAGCGCAACTGTAGACTGACGAAACCACACGATGATCATAAAATTCAGATCTCGTTTTTCCTTCGGGTGTCGTAATGTCCTATGGATCGGAGTCTTTGAGCTCCTTTCATGACATTTTATTGGAATTGGAGATTAATTCTAAGATTATTATAAACAAACTGACGATGATGGCTGAGGCTGAAGTCGATAATGCTGTTGATATAATCAGTATGATCGGTGGTCGTATACAGGAGGTATCCAAATAATAGCCTTAATTTTTATCAATAAAGGCCCCTTCTCGGATTCACCTACCTTTGATTTACCTGTTAGATTCTATACTTAAGAATGTCGGTGGTATTTATAAAAATATTATCTCAGAATGTATAAACGAGCTATTTATTTTTATCTTCAGAAAAGTAAAGTGAAAAGAATAAATTTATTATTATTAAGGCCGATGAAAAAAATAGAATTGCTCTTTATAAACTATTCTTTACCTGGCTGGATATTCTCCCTCGGGATACGTTACAAGAACTAACCACAAGGGTTAGAGTCATCGATCCGAAATGGCCCATAGAAAATGTGGGAAAGTACGTCAATCCAAGATCTTCTGCACCCACTGATGCAACAATGAATAAGGTAAATAGTAATACCGCTACTGTTAGTTGTTGTTCATTAAAAATAATTTATTTTACGATATTATTTTTTTACTAAAGCTTGATAGCCCAATGCTAAAAAAATTGAACATAAGGACAGTTTTGATGATAATAGTAGTAATAAGATGACCGATCTAAAAGCTCAGCAAGCCGTGATCGATCAGAAAATTAAATCGCTGAGAGTTTCGCTTTTGATAAAATGCCTTATCATTTGTTTAGTTCAATTCTAGCGAGGGTGCTAGTGATAATCGATCAAGTTATAGGAGTAGGCGTTATGAAGAAAGAAATGTTGTTAAGTGTGTTAATTTACGCATATTTGTTAGGAATTTGTTGAGGAACCTCCTTTTCCGAAGGCTCGAGCAACACAGCATGGATATCGAAGTCGGTACGCCAGACCGATACCTGATCAAGATCATTTTCATTCTCGTCGACGAGGTGGCAGAATGAGGAGCCGAGAAGTTGGATATAATGCAATTAACTCCCCTGAACCTGATTCCCAGTTCTTGTATGAAGATAGAAAATCACCAGCGTCGTTCAGATCTCCTAGGAAAGTATTGGGATACAGAAGTAGGGATCCATTCCGTAAAGAGGATAACTTCTATGATGTAGAACAAACTAAACCAAATTTTAGTTATAATGTATATGAGCGTGCAAAAAGCTACCGCGGTAACGATAATTCTAGCTATAATGATTACTCAAATAAAAACCACGATAATATTTACCCCTATAAAAATGTAAATATGGTAGATGAAGTAAATAAGGTAGTCAGTTATAGCATTAGCCCTACGTATGATAGGAGTACCGGTTTGGTTCCTCCTACACATACTATTAAGGAACCAGTTATTAAGGATAAACCCAACGTTTTATCGGTTCTTCAAGAGTTCGTGTCGAAGGCCAAGGAATTGAAAGGGGTTAAGTGTGCTCCCAATCAACTGGATCTTTTGGACTCACTGCCTGATTTTGAAATGTCCAGCCTGAGACTGTATGTACTTTGCTGATAGTAGTAAGAAAACTAGGCGATATGAAAATGCAATTTTAGCACTGTTTAGCGGACGGCAGTGCTCTAATTGTGCCATGCGATTTCCTGAAGACGGAAGCGATGCATATGCCAAACATTTGGACTGGCATTTCCTCAATAACCGTAAAGAATTCAAATGTAAATACAAGTGGCGGATTTGGTACTGTTGCGAAAAGGTTCTAATGATTCGTCATTTTTACGAATTTTAGGACTGGGTTGAGTTGGATAGGTTTGATAATGCAGGTATAATATGTGCTTTTTTGTGCTAGTTTGATAGAGCTAAAGGGTCCTGAACCTTCAACTAGTAATGCTTCAAAGCCAAGGAAAGAATCAACTTGTGTAAACCCTCAAATTGAAAATGATAATGTTTGATCGTTTTTATATTAAAATTATTTCATCAGGTTTGCGTTATTTGTAAAGAGAAATTTGAACAATTCTGGAACGATGATATCGGTGAATGGCATTATAGAAACGCAACCCGTTCAGGCGGATACGTAACTAATATTTTTATTGTCAAAGTCTTCAAGGCATGTCATCCTCTATGTTTAGAAAATTCAGCCAAGTATTCATGAAATTACTGAGTAATCTTTTATGTATTTTTAATTTTAACCTTAAATTTTGTAAATCACATACTGTTTTGTTAAATTATAATGATATCTCTGCATGATTCCACAAACAGGTTTCCAGTCGTTATTTTATATTATAATTTTTTTAATATATCCATTCTTTTGAGATATTATATCTTTTATAAGGAACTATTACCAAAAAATAACGTAACAATGAGTTTAATATGTCAGAAAATTTTATTTATAGAAAGTAATAGCATCTAATCCTGACCGTTTCTTTCCGGAAATTTATCTATTAATACCCTGGTATAAAGAGTTGGGCACACTTTGTTTTCTTAAAAATCAGAAAACATACTTCTATGTGATATACTAGATGAAACATGAGTCTAATTACACGAGATTCTGAAAAGATTTATGGAAAGAGTGATTTTTTGAATGTTTTGCATGATTATCGAAAATATTTTCATTTAGTTCCAGAAGCTTAATAACGTTTTTTAAAAAAATCATTAATATATGGTAACTGTACATCCAACTAATGTTTTATTTAAGCTTATTCTCAATTTGATTAAAAGTTGATCATTTTTGGCAATGAAAACTGTATCCATAAAACTAGATAGTTTCTTCTACTTCTTAAAGTAAGCCCATTCTGAATATAGTATTGCAGTTTCAGTGTACATGGAAGTATTTTACTTTTAGGACGCCTATTGGAAAAATTTTGACTGCCTAAATAAACTGATCAAAGATTGGAGTGAACATATTCTATCTATAATAAACCGGTAGTTTCTCCAGATTATATGTTATTATTCTCATATTACTGAAACTGACAACCGCTATTTCAGTGAACTTCTGTCTTCATTTGTATAAATAGTCTTATCTTTAGGGAATTAAGCCAAAAAATTTTTCAAGTTATTTCTTTTCAATAGATACTATTGGATCTCTCTACGTTTAAAATATTTTAATTTTTTTAGTGAACAATCTCTTTAAGTGAAAATAAACTATCTAATAAAAATGTTATGTTTTTAATTAGCTTTGAATTTTTATTTCATCCCTGAATTTCTCAGGATAATGGTTTTCTTATGGCTTGTGTAAGGGGTAGACTTTAAATATAAAAATATATACACCCTGCAAAATATTGTAATACTCAGCTCCTTCGATTACATTTCTTATACACTTATTTTTGTATTATCGAAATTTTTTCTGGGACAAATTCAATGATTTATATGTACTCTTTGTTAATTTATTTTATTTCCCTTCCTAACATCTACTGTGACTAATTTCACGTTTGATCAAATCATAATAACTGTTTCAATCAATAGATTTTTGTTCATGAACCTTATTCCTTCAAAAAATGCATTTTGTATGCTTATAATGATATACACATCTTCTTTTTCATTTGTAGGAATAATGTATTATTTATTTTAAATGGAAAGTTGTGAAAGAAATTTCAACATAAAGTTAAATATTGAAACGCATTTAGTTGGTTATTTGTATATATGTTTCCTTTTAAATATACAGACGATGTTATAGATCTATTAGGTACGCTGTTGAGCTTAATTCTGTCCTTGGCCTCAAATTATATTCATGAGAAAAATTTTTATACGTAAAATTTGTTTTGTTTGTTATAAAATGACCGGTGAAATTGATAATATGTTTAATCTCTGATTTTGCTTCGTGATTAACATAAGTTTAATATACAGAATCATTTCTAAGCATGAAGGAGTATTCAAAATGCAAAGCTTCGCTTTTAGGCAGTATGTTTGATCCAGTGAGTGTTTTAGTACCTTGAAAAGCAGAACCTCTATTTATTTAATAACTTTCTTAAAATTAATAATATTTTTGTTGAGAAAGCTTATAAATAGTACAAAACCACAGATTTTAATTCTATTACTATGCTCATCAAGGTTACATTATTAAAAATATGTTATAATTTTGATGAAAGATGTAATAAGTAATATTATCACATTTTAATTTTTTCAAACCATTGGTAATTAATGGAAATTTTTAATACAATAGAATTGATAAAATTCTACCCACTTTTGCCCAAAAGCTTAAATATTAAACTCTTTATGTTTCGGATGACATCCGTTGTGTAAGTCAATTTGGCATTTCAGATATTATATACTGTCAATTTGTACAACTGGATTATTTTTTAAACAGAAATTTATAAATCTTTGTATCTTTGCGATTACCTTACCTTGTGATAGGCAA
>LDMZ01066840.1:0-10012 GCA_001455285.1 Sphaeromyxa zaharoni
ATATATATATATATATCTATATACAGATTCAGAGAAATTAATTATTACATCTATACCACTATTTTAATCTTGATTATCATATATCTCAATAGAAAAAAAATGAAACCTTTTACATTGAAAAAGCAATATTTTTCATATGGTTTTGGAAAAAAAATCATCAAAATTATATTATTTGTTCCTATAAATTATCTATTAAAAAATTGAATGATATTTAATAGGTATTACTTTTAGAGCACCTCAAAATCTTCGTGAACGCATTATTCGTTAGATTATATTATAACTTAAATTAACTAAAAAAATTATTTATTGTGTTCAAATTTGATTTGGGAATGATATTAAAATTGAATTTCACATAATTTCTGCCATTCATATTTAGACTAACTTAGTAAAGCGTTTATATCATTGATATCTAATAATATCTCATAATAAAATAAAAATTAATTTTTTTATGGAATACATGAACCATTACAATAAAAATCCCTCGCGTTTTACAATTAGATCACCGGATACCTTGCAAGTTGAACAATAATGCGAATACGATACTAGAAAATTTTATGGAAATCATAATTCTCCTAAAGTTTTCATAAAAACAAATAATTTATCATCCATAAAGATCAAACGTCATCATATTTTGAACGTATTTTATAGATATTACAAATTTTTAAACACAAAATTTCGAACGGTTATGTTTCAATCAAAAATACATTTTTTTTTAAAATTAACTTATCAGATACATACTTATTCCAATTATATTATACATCATTGAAAAAAAGTAACAGCATATCAATTTAATAATTAAAACCTTGTGAGTTACTTTCAGAATGAAATTTAGGTATATGATAAATGAAAGACACAAAATGGAAAATGGAAACATATCAAATCTTTTCTGTAATCATATAAAAAATAATATGTTGCTAAATAATGAAAATCGAATGAATATAACCCTAAAAAATTTATGTATATAATTTTGGTAAATTGATTGGAAGATGGTCAATTATTTATCAGAAAAATAAAAAAACCATTTATTGTACATAAGACTGCTTGATGAATTTTCACAAAATTAAAGTTTTTAGGATTATATGGAAGTATGAGCTTTGAGCATTGTAAGTTTTTTCAAGACAATTTTGATAAACTAATTTTGATAAAATTTCTTTTAGAGAACAAGCATAACCATTTATACATACATATATATATATCTATTTATTTATACGTTGATACATGATTGCAAAACAATTTTTTTAAATTTGAAAAACTTTTCAGACAAAAAATAATTTAGAAATACAGTTAATAGTCGCTTATACAACTATTGTATAACATTTACAAAATTAGTAATGTCACTCAATCATATTTTTGAAATTTACGATAATTTTTTAAAAAATATACAAATACATATAAAATTTGATTTATTTTTACCTTAAAAAAATAAAATTTAATATTTTTTATTCCATTATTAAATTTGTTAACCTAAATACCAATTTCCATATTTATAAATTAAGGAAAGATTTTTAAGAAGTAAAAACAATATAAAACCGGAATTTTTGATAATATGTCATTGAATATTATATGTAATTACTAAAATTAAAGCGAAGATATAAAAAATATAAAATTATATTAAATTCAAAAAAAAAATTCCTCAATACCGAAATATTGTAGTGTATATAACGATTATATTTTATAAGGTTGTAATTTTTTTTCTCCGCTTGTAAATATTTGTTATCAATTATCGTTGAATTAATGCATATACATGTTATTTAAAAAAGTAAAGGCAAGTTATTAAATAACTTTTTTCGTTTAAAAATCATTCTTATCGACGTTAATGTATGAATATTAATATTGAGAGGGGTACTTATAAAAAATCTAAAAACTAAAATAAGAATAATTTGTTTTTAGATTTAATAATTGCGAAAATTTCGATTCAAAAAATGGCTTTATTTGCTAAATTAAAATTTTTCAAAGTATTATAGTCCGAAATAGAGGGTTCAAAATTAAATTTTTCTTTATTTTATTAAACCAGAGAGTTCTTATTGTTATTCAAAATAAAAGTAATTCTTAAACACAGATATACTTGATATGCTGGTTTTAAACAATTTTTTATTGAGATTGAGATAAATTACCGCATTAAATTTGCTCTTGACAAATAGGCTGTAATTGCATAATATATGATCAAAATTTTTTATTTAAGTGTAAATCGTTATTATTTTTTCCGTAACTTTTTTTCGTATTCGTCGATCAGTGCTTTCAATATTTTTATTAAAAATAAAAAATACAATAACTTTTTCCTCTATCAAATCTTTGGAATGATAAGCATAATTAAAAATTTTTTTATTAGGAAGAAAATTATTAAGATTAATCATGAATTTAGATCAAACAAATTTAGTAGCGGTTCCTTAATATAACCATAAATTATATTTTAAATGTTAAGTATAGTGATACCCTGTTTAAAAAATTTGATTAAACACTAATCATTAAAATTAAAACCAACACATGAAATTTAATTGATAAAATTCCGAATAATCGAATAAGTATCGAACAACCTACTTAAACGCTGAGTCAAAACCTTGGAATTTCATGTTTATGTCTGTTAAGCAAAACATCCGATAAAAAATTCCGACATAAAAATTTTTTGTTGATACAAATTGCATTAAAAATGTATATTGATTTATTCACCCTTTACTATTAAGTCCAATGCTCTAATGAAATTTTTTATTGATCGATATGTGTAGAATCCTATTATTGGTTTCGTCAAAAAAAGTGTATACAAAACGTAAAAAAATAATTAGTCTTTGTTCTGCATTATTGTGCCTTAGTAACTTTAGATAAAAGTTACCGAATTGACAAAATATTTAAACGGTCACAATCTGCATTCAATAAATAGATCTTCGTTCTCTTTTAATCCGAGACTATGAAAAGTGTAAAGAGTGGATTAATAATTCGTTTAGAAATATATATTTTATGCTATTCAAAAAAAATGTGACAGTTCAAAAGGTAATAAAATATTAAAAAATTTCGAATGTTTGGATATTGAATATATATGGAAAAAATAAATTATTCATATCATCGATAAAAATTAATTGATTTTATTAGATTTTAATATTTTTAGTTACTGGACTTATAAGCAAGTGTAAAAATAATACTAGAAAATTTAAATTTTCCGGTTGTATTTATGTGGTTTGTACATATTTCTAGGTTTCTACTAAAATTTCCAATTTACCAGGTTGATTTATCTTAAGAAGTTGTTTGAAAAATAAAGAAAAATAAATTCTAAGTCGAAATAACAACAAAAGTCAATGTTTTCAAAATATGCTAGATAAAACAAAATTCATTTATAGAAACCTAGATATGTGTTTAATAATATCACGAACGATTCTCTAACAGAAAAATATTTAAGTGACCAGAAACTAAAACCCCAAGTAAACCATTGCCACATAATTGAATCAATTATCTGGATATTTTTTTTATAAGTTGTGCAATAATTATTGGGTGAATTATATTTCTAAATAAAATATTTAACTTCAAAAATAAATAATTTTTATTTGTTACATATATGATATTAATTACAATTAAAATATATATATATATAATGACGCTATATAATGGACAAATAAAAATTTTTATGTAATTTTATTTTTCATTATTACTATAAATCTCATTTAATTTTGCAAAAAAATTGGTAATTTATTCAATAAATCGCTATTGCAATAATATATGCGCATCATTAATATAAAGTGTTAGAAAATTAAACAAAATTTTTTATTTGAAAATTTATATGTAAAAACAAACTACAAAATTAGGAAAAAAAGATTATAAATTTATAATTGACGATATTATTTCAATAAAAACATTTTTTATGTATATGGATGTATTTTAAATATTGGCTATTGAAAATATCAGATCGCATAATACCCCCTCAGTGAAATGTTGAAAACAAATTAGAAAAAAATTTTACAAAAAAATTTTAAAAATAAATTTGAAGATTGAACTTTAACTTTCTGATTTTTTATTACTAAATCAAAATATATTTCTATAGACCATAAATTAAAAGATATGTAGAATATGATAAAATTTTCGAATACAGTCAAAATTTTTTCGTATAAAAATTATAGAGTTATATAATTACAAAACCAAAAGGTTTAACAATATAAATATATTATTGTTTATATTTTATAATTGGATCAATCGTAGATATAGACACATTAATTCCGCAATACCTGTGATATCAAATCAATGATCATAACCTTTTGATTGGTTCAATAGACATAAAATTATTTATGAATATCTCGAAAATACCGAATAATATTTAAAAAATATAACAAATTTTTTAATAAGCTGTGTTATATCCGCTGTCATTTTAGATTTCAGTGTTTATATCAAAGAAAAAAATCTTTTAGAATCTTAAAATTTAATGGGGCTAAAAACGAATTTATAATATTTATATCAAAGTCAAATATTACTGGAATTATCAAAATAATATCTTTGTAATCAAAAAATTTTAAATTGTATTACATTGTCATAAGTTATACTTAGACTAGAACAAAATGTTATTTTGGATTTTTGGGAAGTGTAAAAAGAGTGTAAATATTTATTTCAAGATATAAAGATTAAAATAGATAAAATAAATTCATTGTACTTATTACATAATATATTGATAATATTAAATTAAACTTTAAATTTTTAGTCCATTAAACGTCAAATCTCGGATAATTCTAATAAAACAAAAGCATTTTATTAAAAATGATTTTTTCCGAATTTAGCCTTTGACTATTAAACTAATAATTTTGTGAAAAAATATAAAAAAATTAATTCGAAAAGTAATTTTTTATATAAGCAAGCAGTCAATATATATTTTAATGGGTAAATCCCTAATTAAACTTGGATTCTAAACAGAAAAAAGAATTAATCGTATTTTAAGTACTATTTTTTAAAGATGCTGAATAAATAAAAGTATGAGGGATAGGAATTATTTTTTCTTTCTAGTTAAACATACCTTCTATATTATTTACAAAATTATTGAAAAAAATGAAACTGTAAATTCATTTTTTTTAAATGTACTCATTCGTTGGTTAGTACAGATGAATAGAACGTCAAAGAAATTCAAAGTTTCAAAAAAATATATAACAAATATATTTTAATTTAACATTTATATAAAACATTAATTTTAAATTATATGGCACAGGTATAAAATATCAAAAAAATTTTATTGAATGTTAAACGGAGTTGCATTTTTTAATTTGATGAAAAAAATATTTTGAATTTTAAAATAATTTAAAATTGGGAAAATGAAATAAAACTTGAAATATATTTGTAAACTAATTCAGAAATATCATTTTATTCACTCTATGAAATAGAAAAAAAAATATTTATAACAATAAGTTTTTTTTTTTTCGGGTGTACAAAATAAAAATTATTATCATTTTATTGATTGTGACTCTGAATTCAAGATTATTTTTTTGCTAAAAATAAATTTCATTATAATTCTGTAAAAATGAACTCAAAACATTTTTCCAAGATAAATTATAATATATTTTTGATTAGTATTAATTATCTTAGTTATTAATTTCAGAAATATTAGATATTTATTCTATATTTTAAGATGAAAAATTACCTTTATATAAATCTTTGAAACAATTCTTACTTAAGTAAGCTTCTAGTTCTAAAATTTTCAAAAAAAAATGTACAAAAATCAATTTCAACATATATTCCAGGGTACCTATTCGACCAAACTGTCATATCATACATCAATAATAATTTTTTTCTTTCCGGTAAGGAAATTAAATATTTCATTAACAGTTGCATTTTTTATTAATTTTTTATAGGCATCTTTAATCTCGAATTCTTTAAATTGTTTTTGATAATATCCAATTTTAACAAAAGTATTGAGATTGGCATATTGATCCGAAATGAATATATCTAAGTTCTCTGAATTACTTTTCGGAAAAATTGTGACAAATTTTGTTTCAAATAATTTCATTAATTTGTATATAATCTTATATTTTTTATTTAAATATCAAAAAAACCATTTGGAATATAACCAAACCCAAAAGTTTGGTTTGTGGCAACGCCAAAATTATTAGTCATCTCTTGTTTGAAAACAATAATCTTGTTGGCGATGGATGAAAGGTTGTTTATTGAAGTTATTTTTGTGCCATCGAACTTAGTATGATCATCGATTCTACATGAATTTTCATTAGCAGAATTGTATTTTATGTCATTTGAATTGAATTCGTGTATACCACAGTTTATGAGTCCATATAATTGAGATGTAAATATAGTAATAATTGATTTGTTGTGTAGCAGGGTACCTTTGGTAATATATGTAATAACGCCATTAATAGATCCTCGGTTTTGACATTTCCGATCGGTGTTCCTATTTACCATTTCACCCATTTAATTTTAAAAATAATATGAAACATACTGAATCTGCATATACCAAAAGATATATATTTTTCTTGGTTAGTTAAAAAATAAACTAGTTTATATAATATATGCATTTTTTCCATTACTGGATCCGTTTGAAAAATAAAATGATTTGGTTTTGTAGCAAAGTAATGAGAAGGACCATATGTGTTCATCTTTCCAAAATAATAACAAATATTGAAAAAAACAGAAGCAGTTATTACTGTATCCTTGATGATACCGAAAAATTTATTTTCCTCGACATGTTCAAAAATTTCATTCTCAGCCGAAAAAACATGAACCGATCTAATTTCAGTCACATCATTGAAACCTTTTGAATTCGTAATCATGTTATCAGTCGAACAAATCTTTTGTTTTCCCATGCAGGTAAACGTATAGATAGGACTAAAAAGTCATTCAAAAATTTAAAAATTATTTTAAAACCCTTTTCTTCAACTAATGAATTCTTTTATATTGTTTTTTAATAAATTTAGTTAGAAAAAGTTATGAATTATTTTTTATTTGGTTTTACTAATATAAGATTATTAAATATACATAGGCTTATTTAAATACACGTTTAATTTTATTTATAATTTTTGAATTAAGTATATTATATTAAATAATACTGATATAATTATGTTCTATTCAGTTACTAAAATTTTTTAATAATTTTATATAGAGGAAATACAAAACGTTTTCGGCCTTTATTGAGCTGATATAGAAAAAATACTACGTAATAACTATAGATGTTTCTCAGAAATAAATTAAGGAAATAATTAAAAAGAGTAGATCGGTTAATTATTAAACTTTTGGTGTTATATTTTTATTTGTTTGTATATTGTTATAAATCATATTCTTGATTTATGTAGTTTGACCTAAAATAACCTAAAATATCATATCAAAAAAAATTTCTTTCATTTTATAAAATGATATTTTTTTGGACACGCAATGTGTAAATATGAAATGATATACATATAAAATTACAACTATGCATTACCTGCAAATACGATTAAATTAAATATATTGATTTAAAAAAATAAAAAAAAATTTCATTTTGCATTTTTATAAAAAGACGAATCATTTTTTTATTTTATAAAAATATACGAATAAAAATTTAAGAAATTTAAAAGGATTTAAGTGAACTTAAAATATAAAATATAATAAATATTATATGGTATTTATCTTCATTATGACTATTTTACATGATAGCTAATTTTCCAGCATATAATCAAAATTCCAATCAAAAAATTGAAAAAAAAATCCCCCCAGTGGATTAATGAATATATTTCATAAAAAATTTTGAAATATTTTTTTAATTTTATGCATATTAGAAATGGCGGAATGAGTATAAATTTTTACATTATTTGTTTATTTGTAAAAAATAAATCTAAATTGTAATAAAATTTATAAAAATCCGGGCAAATATTTATCATGATATCTCAAATGATTTGTATATATCGAAAATAATTATTTTACAGGTTATTACATTACATTTTGAGATTGTTACAAAAAATACAAAATTAAATAAAATCATGTTCATTGGTAAATTCTATTGTAGATTAAAATTAATGGTAACTTCAATTCGTTGGTTCTTCATTAACAAATCAATAATTTATTTCAAATATCTTAAAAATTTTTAGTATTTAGCATAAATATTTAAATTAAGAAGCGTTTTTAAAATATTTACTTTTGAATTTCTCGTATTAATTTTCCCCTGTTCTTATATATGATATGGATAACATTTTTAATCAAAAATTTTTAAAGTTCTCATTAGCTTCTCGCATTTTACATTATGTTATACAAACATCTCGGATAAATGTCTTGAAAAATTTTTTTTCGACTAATAACCATAAAGAAACGATTGATTAAACTCAAAATTCGAAAAAACTGTAGGCATGCATAAATAATTTTTAATTATTGATTATAGGATCCGTGAAAAAATATAATTCACGAAGTTATCCAAAAATGTTATTTTCAATAATAATTGTTATATAATTTTTAAGTATGCAAATAATATCGCTGTTTTAATAATGAAAAAAACTGCAGTTATTTTAACAAAATTCGAGTTAATATAATATGTTCTTAAAAATTAATATTATATTAAACAAATTTTGAAGAAAATAAGAAAATAAAAAATAAATTTAAATTTTTTAAATAATTGCATCTGTTTTTTATTCTATTATCTGATATATTGGTAACTAATATATATAATCGTATAAATCTGAACCAATCATGGAATAAATTATAAAAACGTTGAAAAAAGATTCCTCAATACAATTCAATTTTTTTCGAATTCTTTTTATGTATTTCTTTTTTACATTAAATCATATGATGACAAAGGAATTATACAAAGGTTAATTTATTGGATATTTAAAAGAAAACATAAATGTTACAATAATGAAACATTTAAAAAGCATCAAGTGAAATTTTTAATTCCATTATTATCCAAAAAACATAGTTGGTTAAACTACAGATGAGATTCAAATATTTTTATGGTTAAGTTTACTTTTAAATATAATATGATTATATTTTTTTATTATCAAAATAGGTTACCAACAGGTTTACCTGAAAGGATTATATATCAGTGCAAATTTTGAGTTTTTCAAGTAACGTATAATTTTTTGGGCTTCAAAATACATAAATATAATATTTTTAAAAAAACGTAAATTTATTTCGTTCTAGAGAAAAATAAAAAGGTCATGAATAAAGAAATACATTTTAATAATCTATATTAAAATATTATGCAGGAATTTCTTAACAATATATAGTGTTCACAGTGTAAAAAACCACACTATGGAATCGTGTAGTTTTCTGTAAATATTTTTCCCATAAATAATTATATTATTTTTTTAAAAAAATTAAACCACTCTTTTAATCTTAATTCTCGTTACAATTATAGAAAACTCAAAAAATGAATGCTCTTATTTTAGATTTAAAATTTAATATAAAATATACAGGAGTAAACGAAATTAATATAGGAGATATATCAATGCAAGTATAAAATTAACACAAAAAATCAAATAAATTTTGATGATGTGATAATATATATTTAAATATAAAAAATCTACATCTTGCCCATATAATAATTTATGTATTAGCTTTGAAAAAGGTTATAATTTATATACGCTATATTCATTTTTAAAACATTTTAAACAACCAAAAATCATGGAAACAAATTTAAAACAGCTTTTTTTTTAAAACATTCCTCCTTATCATTCGAAAAATTATATAAATTTGTTTTCAGCTTTATTATATATATCAAACGATTAGGTAATAATCATTTTTTATTTTTTTCCTTCTTAAATTAAAAACGCTTTTGAGGTTTTGAATCTCTTTTTAGAATAATTTGATTGTTCTCTAATGATAGTGTACCATGATGTAAAAATTATTATATCTGTTTCGTCATATCAAATCGTATATTACTAAGTTGATATTCAAAAATTTTTTTGATCGTATATTCGCTTATTTATATAACTGATCTGTAAAGAAATGTATGCGATATTAATTTCAAAAACCAGTATATCTCTTAGTTTGGCAAAGCAGATGGGGTCGGCTATTCGCTAAAGAATCGGCTATAACTAGTTTGTAGTACAAAAGTTTCTGCGTCTCAGAGCTATTG
>LDMZ01066842.1:0-14344 GCA_001455285.1 Sphaeromyxa zaharoni
TTCTTTTTTATAAAAAATAAAAATATGCCATTTTTCACAAAAATGTGACACTGAACCAGTTAAATTACAAATGTGGAATAATCTAATTAGAGAATGAATTATAACATTCATTAATAAACAATACTTAGTTATATTATTATAGGCGGTCAACAGCCACTACTTAAGGTGGGCGGCGGTGCCTTTTTTGTGCATTTACACAAACATGGATATTCCTCAGCCTATTATATCGGAAAAGTTCAAACAATAGATAGTTAAGTATGCTCTAAATCGATAAGACGAAAAGTTGAAAACTTCGTTTACATTGTAGCATAACCAAAAAATCTATGTTATAACTGTTTAGTTACTATCACATAGTCATACGAATAACTTTATGACGACGAACCCATGTTTTTACAAAATTAGAGTCTTATACATTGAATATATGTACATGCAAGTTAAGATAGAAACAATTAGACAGATACCGAATTATTCCCTTTAATTAAATAGTCATAAAGTTATTGCTAAAAAAAGCACGGAATAATATAAAGCTCATCTAATAACTTACAAGCGTAGCTTTTAAATAAGGTGAAAAGGTTGCAAAGCGACGAATCCTGAAGATTTCTTTCGGGGAGCCCGATTTAAAATAATGGATCGTTGTGATTTCATCTATGATTTGAAATGATATAGTTTAGTTATGGAGAACTTTGATAAACAATTCTTAATGTCGTTCTCAATTTCAAGGCATGAAAGAGATAGCGCCTTTGATTGGATCGAGTCTTTCTTGTCTGGGAAAGTGTCTGATAAGGATTTATTCTATATTGAGACCCGAGTAAAGTCATTAAACTGTAATGGAAATGATGATTGGTTGAAATCTTTGTCTTTCTTGATTCTTTCACGTTTTTTATTATTATCAAGACAGGAAACCTTATCTCCTTACTCAGAGTATGCGATCGAAAACATTCTCAAGTACATTCTTCACCAAGAATCTAGAGTTAGAATTGAGGCCTCAAGCACACTTAAGGTATTGGCAAAACAAAACTCAGATCGATGTTGCAACACGTTGTTAAAAAAGATCTTGAGCGTTTTTGATTCTTTTAAAAATAATCAAGAATATATTTGTAATTCTTCACCAATTGAATCAGATTTTCATATTTCTTCAATTTTAACATCGATTCACTACATAATTACTAATCTTGCAAGTCTTGATTGTATGTTTGAAGATATTTCCAAGATCATTGTTTTGATCAAATTCTACTCACTAAGTTCAGATATATATGTTCGTGAAGCTGTTCTTAATATCTACAGCGATCTGTATCTTTTAAAAAATAAGTCTTACAATATTGATCAAATTTTGAATGCGGATTTCATCACTCAATTTTTTTACCTCTTTACAAAGTACTATAAACACCCAAGTGTTATAACAAGAATGGCTGCATCACAAATTGCAGTTAAATTGTTTCGTCATAAAGATAAAAATCCTGATGAATGTATTAATAGCAGTACATATTTAGACATCTTGTGTTTGGTTTGTCTTAACAAGCATTACCCAGCTGCTGCTATAAAGGATCTAAACAAGGAGGCGTGGAGAATGGGAACAAGAGGAAGAGGAAAGGAATTTGTTACAAAAAATTTTGGTACATTTCTGGATTTTTACACGAACCAGATAAAATCTAATGACTGGGAATCTCGTCTTGCTGCTTCTCATTGCATTTCAGAACTGGCAGTAACACTTGATTCTGATGTTTATATCGAGAAGATGAGTAATATATTTGAAATACTGATGGATTCCATTGCTGTAAGTGTTATGGCTGCTGCAATTATTATTAATAATAAAAATACGGTAATCCTAATATTCATCAATACTATTCAAAAATCCAAAAATTGCAGGGATTAAGGTACATTTTTGTATGCATTTAAACATGCTTAACCAAATAAAATTTAATATTTCAAAGATCCTTATAAAAAATTTATTATAAACTTGTCACATTGATCGACAGCGCTATTCCTTCTTTTGATCCAAAATGGGCTTACTGGGACTTTATTTATTTTTTTTTAAATAAATTATAATATCTTTCTTATAATTCAGAGAAAGCGTTTTTCCTTATACTTGAAAAATTTTGATTTTAACACATAATTGTGACCAGCAATATTTTACAACTTTTAATAATTAAAGCATGTTTATAATCATATATAGTCATCTATTCAGTATTTACTGAAAAATTTTTACGTTAATAAATTTGAAACCATAAGAGGCGTCATTCATTCTTTTTTTAACCTTAAATGAAATCTGGATCAAAGACATTGCATAAATTTTTTCATTATTTGGTTTTCTTCAAAGAAATGCTTCCAGAATTCGTAATCTTTTTTATAAAAATAATACTGATAGTAATTAAGTTTAATTCGTAGTTTTCTACCAGTAACAAGTTTTATAACTCAAAAATGGTAAAATACATATTTTTTAATGTTTAGGACGCAATAAACTTTCGAAAAATCAAAAATATTATATGCCAATTCTATTAATACTGTCAACTTTCGCAATGATTTAAGCATGAAGCTGTGCTTGATAAAGAAAGCCCGTGGAATTTTTTGATACGCCATGAATCACACTGATTATTTTTGATGAAATTCTGTATGTTATTTGTAATTGAATTAAAAATATGACTTCATATAAAAGGTGTTCGTATAACAATGTATGGAAAAGAAAATAGATTAAATTTTGAATATATCAAGTTTTTACACTCTCTGTGGAAGGTATAGGGAGAAATGTACATTGGCTATCCTAGTTGTGAATGGAATGTCCGGAATTAAAATTTTTACCGGTACAATTAAAAAAATGGTTTTATTTACGATTTTTGAATGTTTTCCGATTCCGTTTAGTGCATTTTTCCCGACTCTGGTATCTACAGTCGGTACTGTTATCTAATGGCAACCTAACATTCATATATTCGTGTCATTCATTTCCTAGTGTTCTGACCTAGTTTCTATCAGTTTTAATTTTTTTTTTCTTTTTCAATTAAAAAATATAGAGCATATTTTAAGTTTTATCTTTTATATGGATTCCATTTGATCTATTCATTGCTTTTTAATGGTTGAAAAACTGGGAATCTGTATGAGAGTGGTGATGTTTGAATTATTAAGTAAAAATCTGTTAAAAAATCCATTCTAGATGAAATGTATATGCAATTTATAAACGACCTGATGTTAACGTAAAATGTTTGTATTCTGATTTCGTATAAGTTCCTTATTTTAAAAAAAACAATTATTAAGTATCGGTTAATGTAGTAAATGTTACAATTGAAAATAGTATTTTTCTCTATTGATGTATATTTTTCTTGGTATTTTGCCTACAGAGTATACTTTCCTTTTTGAGTAATAAAATTTGAATACATACCATCATACCATTATCTGGGTTTAAACTATTTACAAATATGAAAAAAATTATAATTTTTGTTATAAATTGTTTGCTTTATAAAATATATAGGATAAAAGAGCTGAGGTTAGTGAAACAGCGTGTCTAGGGATAGTATTATATTGTTATGCCAACCCGAACTACTTTGTTGAAAGCTATCAAAACATTTTAAGTAATATATTTGATATGATCTCAAAAACATCGTCTCAATTCTTGCTATTACTAATTTATCGCTTGTTCTGTCGATACCCTGATGAATGCATAAAATTTTACAGGAACTACTTTGAGAATATTTTTATTATTAAAAAAAAGTCTTAGTTTGTATTTTCTTAATTATTCAAATAGCACTATCGAAAAACCTGTAACAGTATCGGAATTCTTTAAATCAATATCTATTCTTGGAGAAGTTTGTAGGATTCGAGTTGACGGATATGATGTAAACTTCTTAGAAGACTATCACTTACTGCTTAAATATGACGAGTATGAGAGTGTTTCATCCCTTGTAAAGCTATATCTGATGACCATTGTTATTTTTATTAAAAATTTTAAGCCTGACGAATTACTGATGTTAAGTGAGCTGATCCTTTACTATTTGAAGTACTTTGTGAAGTATATTGGATTAAAAGAAGTAAAAACAAATTTTATACCAACGATCAAAGAATTGATTGCCTTTATTTCTGAATCACTTGATTCTCAGGTGTCGAAAAAGTGTTATGAGCATATACATGCCTTAACTCGTATGTTGCAAATTAAATGAAATAAGGTTATATACTTGGAGTTTAGGAAACTGTATAGAAGGCTGAAGTGCTTATTCTTTGCATATAATTGTATATTTTTGCGTAGTAGTACTTACAAAAATATGATATTTTTGGAAAAGAACATGTATATAAATATATTTGAGCCCTTAACTTATGCCCTTTGGTTTTCTAGTTTGATAGCATAGAAATTTTAAATCTAAATGAATCTCCATAATTAGCTAGTTAGTTGTCAACTTCTGGTATTAAATCCAACTCTGGAAGACATGAACGAGCTAACATTTTTAATTGTTTATTTTATCTGAAAAAATTATTAAATGATATGTACTCTTATATTTTCACATTAATCTGTTTCCAGAATATTTTTGTCAATGCATATTGTAAAGATAGAATAATAACTGCTGCGAGACGACTATTTATATCTATTTACAGAGGTCTGGGAACTACTTCATAACTCCCGACTATCTGCGTGCGTGAGCGATAAGCCGAAACCATGCGGCGTTAAATGTGCATCGCCAGTGTCCTTTAAACATATATGCAATATTATTGCAAGAAAACTGATAAAAATGATTTAACTCAGTAAAAGTTTTGTCATTATTTTTAATTAGAAACTTGGAATTAATTGATTATTGGTTTTGGTGGATTATTTTAAAAATTTTGTAAAATGAAATGCTAGACTCAAATAATGAATAGATTTTTTATACTATCGAACAGTAATCCAAGATTTTGAGTTTTTTTCATGTAAAAATTATCATTGGTGACGAACTTTGACATTATTTTAAGTCAATAAGCATCATGTTCTGTTAAGATTCAAAAAATGGATGATTCTATCGTAGTCAGTGTTACACTAATATAATTATGTAGAACTCAATCATAAGTAAAGATCTTACCTCTGTCTGCTTGTTAAAAAATTTCGGTTTTATAATTCCTTTAATAAGCTTTACCAACACAAAGCAGATATTTTTTATGACTTGTTTTATTACCGGATCCTTAAAAAATTAAAACCGATTTAATTTTTAGTATAATTCTGAGCTTTTCTTGTATTCATTGTCCGGTAGACATTTAAAAATATTATAGGTTTTCTTAGTTTTTTATTATTTCAGAGTTTTCTTTTTAAGTTAATTTTGGTTTATTCTTAAGTATGAATATTTGATCATATCAAGCCTAATGTCACTGTTAACACAAAGATGAATGAATATACGGTATTACATTGAATTTACCATTTTTGTTATTATATCAAGTTAATTATCAAGAAATTAATTGACTTGGCTATATTTTCATATAATAATGAAACCACTTTGAATCCTGAATGAAAATATATAATAAATTTGATTTATACCATTTAACTGTTATTAAGTTTATTAAAACGTTAAATTTTAGTTCTGATGCATAAAATACTCATGATTGTAAGGCTTAACTAATTTGATGTTTAGAGCTAGCAAAGTTTTTTTAACAAATAATAAATTATAAAAACTCAATTTACCAACCTTTTTTTATCATTAAAATTAATTTTCTAATGCTTAAAATCGGACAACTGCAACGTAGTTAGTTAAACTATCCCAATAAGCATAATATATTTCAGCAAAGTGGGGAGTTTTCAAAGCTTCCTGAATTTTCCTTTCTTGCTGATGGCTAACTTCATCTGCATATTAAAAAATTAAGTAAAATATTCTTTAGTTAGATCTTATACATATTGTCGTAAGCAATCTGGATCCTTTTTTAATGACGAAAAGGTGGGGGTGGCTAGGAGTTTGCTAATTTAATACGTTTGGAGCGACGTGGAATTGATAAAATCCAGTCTTATTTATTCCTCTACTAAAAATTATTGGCTATAAAAATGCTAGTTGTTGTTATATTCCTCAAGCAGAAGAATTGTCGACAACTAATTATTATCATGCAGCTTCAAAGCTTTCATTGGCCCTTCAAGAATATAATTTCGCTTATAGCAAACTTAAAAAATTTGCTGCATATATTGTGATAAAAAAGTGTATGTATGTCAAGTTTAACTCTGTAGTTTTTTTATATTAGCCTTGGAAAATTTTTAAAATTTGTTTGTTTTTCTAATTTTATTAACAAGTGTTGAAAAGAGATTCTTAGTTTTTCATTTTATATATACTTTATGAGGAAGGTTTTGAATGATTTAAAATTGGTTTTAATTTGCAAGCTTCCCTGGGTCAGCAATATAAGATTGGAAAATTCACTCAATTGATAGTTTAGTACTAGTAAACATGACATGTAACCTCTTGGAAACTGAAGTTGATGTCACAATAAGTGTCAGACACACTTAACTTATCTATAATAGTGTTTTAGACAATTTTTTCACTATTCCAAGAATAATATCTGTTCTAATCAAAGCACGATGTATTTTGACAGAGCATTTAACTTATCTATTATTATTGGGATGTGGAAAAAGTAATACCGAATAAAAAAAAAATTTATTGATAAAACGTTTTCATAACAATAATCGATTTTTATAAAAATTTCCAAATTAATTATTCATGTATATCTTTATCTAAAAATTATTGTACTTTTTTCTTGCTATTATACCCGATATCGTATAATCAAAATTTTACGTATAATTTATGTTATTTTTAGAATGACTAGTAAAAGGAGAAAAAAATATCAGGAATAAGGAAACCTTATTAAGTAAAGCATCGATTAAATTTCCTTAAAAGAAATAACATATATTTATTCATTAAATTATGCATCAGTTTGAATGATAATACAAAACTATAACAGAATGGAACAAATGACGTAAAGCCTTTCACAATAGGAATCTAAGAAAAAAACTGACCGAAAGTCAGAAACTAGGAATTTTTTTATATCAACAGTAATTCTTTATTAGAACTAACATATGTAGTAGCTCATATTGAAGCAAAATTAAGTTTTATTTGAATTTTTCAGCAGTTAAAAGGATATTCATGATTTTTATTATAAAAGAAAGTATAGCCATCTGTTTTTGAGAACAAGTTTGAGGGACGGAAAACTGATCTACTTTTCCTATATTTGAAATATTTTCGAAGACAATAATATAATATGCTCTTATGAAAATTGATTTTAGGTAGTCAGAAGATTAAAAATAGGACAACACCAGAGGAAGTTTGCCTAACGCTTCGATAGTGTTAGAAGAATTATAAATATATCGTTTCATTCTTCTATAAGCAAATACTGCATAATATTTCACAAGATCTTTTATTTAACCTTAATAGAGACAAATTTAAAGGTATTTTCAAAGCAAATTATGTGCCTGTCGTGCCGAGGACATAAGGAAGGGATCAAGCCATCACATGCCATTTAAAAGGTCCGAAAGAAGACGAAAAAAGACATATTTATTTATCTTTATTTTATAAAAATGACGTACAGATATATTGGAAAGTATCAGCGAGGAGTGTAGTCATCCAAGACTCCCTTCAAGTCCCTCTTCGAGGTATATCAAGAGACAGCGAGCTATCCGTGTGGTTATCTCAGTGGTATTTTGAGTTATATTTAAATAATGAAAAATGCTCAGTTGTATTATTATTACTGTGAGTAGCTGAAATCAGTGAAAAGTTAAACGTTGGAATCATATATTGATTATTATTTTCCATTTCCAGATCCTGTTAAAAAAATTTTCAAAATGTGTAAAAATATTGTTGTACCAACACCCAACGAAATTGAAGAGTGATCAAATAATGTACTATCTCAAGATTTAATAGAATTAAGACTGGAAACTGGAGATTCTTTACTAATATTTATTTTTTATTTATATATAAAGACATAGTAACAAGTATTATTACTAATTTTAAAAATTATCTAATACATAAAAAATGTGACATTTAACAAAAATTTCTATATATTGAATATGAAATTTCCGTTGTTTCAAATATTAAGTGATATAAACTTAAAAAAAATTTATTATTGTACCATTTGTGTGAATAATAAAAAGTAATTCGAAAAATTTTAAGCTTTACTTATATTTAATAAGATTTTTTTAACCATAGTAGCGTTTTCTAACAGTTTAAACTCAAATACCTCAAACTTAATCATTTACTGCTTCATTTGATGGTCTTATTTTTCTTTTATTGGCATGGATAACATGTATTCATCGATATTAGAACATGATCTTATTTCCTTTTCTTCCTGCCTTTCCATGCAATATTCCTGTATCAGTGGCTCCCAATTTTTTACGGTGACCGGACTCATAATTGCTATAAAAGATCCATGAAATGTATTTTCTATGATCTTAAATACTTTTGTGTGCCCCTTACATCTATTTTCAAAACCTTGATAGGGAGAATCAAGGATATATACCAATTTTTGATAAAAAAAATGTAGGAATTAGGATCAATTGAAAGCTATTAAAACAACTTAAATTTTAGCCTATTTTCCGAAATATAGGAATGTTCTTATAAAATATTTAAAACTAAATCTTTAAATACTGTGTAACTGACAAGCATATAAAGATATCCACCAATGTCAGATAAGAAAGTTTGGAAGAAAGATTTGTTGTCAAAAATATTGGTTTACCTGATTATGTATGGTCATCAGATATTATCTTAGAAACAGCATGGAGTCTAAATATACGAGTGTCAAAATGTTTCCTCTAGGATATAATTTTGACTTAAATAAAATTTATTTTCCTTTTTGAAATCAATTTAACTAATCAGCAATTTTATGTGTATTACGCACAAAAAAAGTGTATTTGGAATGATAAAATAAGGTTAATACGTATCCTCGTATTATTAAATGGCAATTGCCTTAATGTTTTCAATAATATACAAAAACGTGACTATCATAGCTAGAAAAAGCTTTCTTATCAATTCCTTTATTAAAAATTTGTAGCTTGAAAATTATTTTTCGGATTTTAACCCAGGAGCGGATGGTATAGTTTACAAAAAAAGGTTATTTACAATTTTTTAAAAAAGTTTTTGTCTTCTAGGATAGATAATATTCGTCATTGAGAACTCGAGCTACAACAGTAAGAATAAATTTGTTGATCATCAATAAACAATCTACTTCTTTATTTATTCATCGCAAATATTTTTGTTTTGTATCGGTTTTTACCCTTTTCTCTAAAAAATTTTAATTTTACGATTAAAATCAAAATTAAAAATTTCCCATTAAAATGTAAATACACGTCAAAAGAACATCTTTAAAATGGTAAAAAATGTGAATATATGTCAAAATGGGATTCTGTCGGTTTGGAACTAAAGCAAAATACCTTTTATTACAAAAGGTTTAAAGTAAATCCTTTGTTTTAGCACCGGTGCTTACCTGAAACGGTTGTGAGATAATTATACACCGAGAACACCTCTAACAATGAACCTTTCCTCAAAAAATAAAAATATCAATGCGGTAGTGACACCTGCGCTAAAATAGACTGAACGTTAAGATTCTTTATGAAAATATGAATAATTGTCTTGAATTAGTTTAAACAGTTTTGAGGACGACCAGTTTTCAACTATTTATTATAATTTTGAAAATCAAGTTTATAATCAATCACTCAACTTTGATGCAAATAGTACATTAAATAAATTATAGTTGGGTACTTATGACATGATAGTAACTGTTTATTGATTTATTTTAATTGAAACTTGTAAAAATTGATGAAACGTACAATTTTCGTCTATTTCAAGGAATGCGAAAGACACATTTTGAACTAATGATATTTTCTTCAGGTTTCGGGCTTCATTAAATTGATTTCTAGAATACATCATTGATTACATTTTGATTTGAGCTTAAAAACAATAGCCAAATTATATTGACACGGACCAATCTTATAATATACACAATAAAAAATGATTTTTTATGTATATTAATAATAATAGACAAACAGACAATATATTTCATGCTTTATAACGTCATTGTGTCTTGAAGAAAAATGAATTTGGAAACAGATGGTTCTATCTCACCAAAAGTTATACTGAAGAAAGTCATAAATTACTTTTTTTAGTATGTTTCTAAAGCATTTGTGGGTACCAAAGCTCCAGGGTTTAGGTGCCAAGCATTATTACCTGATATGAAGTTTTCTGAATTGTCATTGAATGACTACATTGGTTAAAGCATATATAATATATAATTTTATAGGTAAATACCTGGTAATATTATTTTATCCACTTGACTTGTAACTGCATATATACTGTTTAATTTTTATAGTACATTTGTTTGTCCAACAGAAATTATTGCCTTCAGCAATTCTTCTGCAGACTTCAAAAAAATAGGATGCGAAATTGTAGCAGTATCCTGCGATTCACATTACTCGCATCATGCTTGGTTTAAGCAAAAAATTGTTTTATTTATAATAGGTCAAAGGTTTCACCGAAAGAAGGAGGAATCGGGAAACTGACAATACCAATTTTAGCAGATATGACAGGACGGATGGCCAAAGACTATGGTGTTTATATTAAAGAGAGCGGGCATTCACAGCGGTAAAACTAGTAAATAAGATTATATATTTACACAGGGCCTTATTTATTATTGATAAAAGTGGAATATTAAGACAAATTATAGTAAACGATTTACCTGTTGGAAGAAGTGTAGACGAAATTATGAGATTAGTCCAGGCATATCAGTATCATGATAAACACGGTGATGGTAAATAATAATTATATGAGATATGTATTTCTTAGTTTGTCCAATTAATTGGAAACCTGGAGCGAGATCTCTAAATCCACACAAAAAGGAGGAATTTTTCTCTGTTGAATATTAACTATTTTTTAAATGAACATAACAAATTTTGGATTTAAAAATTTATAACATTTGTATTAGAAGATATAATTACAAATATTTTATATTTCCGATCATACAAAATTGCATAAAGTAATGCGTTTATAATAATTTTATTGAAATTTTGAATAAAGCATGTTGTTTTATATTAATGCACTCTGTCCTGCGGTTCAAATATTTTAATTATAGCGTGCAAAAAACATTTGTTTGAATTCAAGAAAAATATAGTTACCGACTACTTATAAGCTCAAAGATTGGCTAATTAAATATAAAATAGTACGTTCACTGAAAAATCTCATTTATTAACCTAATGAATGAAATCCATATATTTGAAGGAATTTCTTCAGCCATAATTTTTTTTAATTACAGTAATTTTGAAACGATTAATCATTCATTAGTTAGAAATATATCAATTTATTTTAAAATTTGTCTTAATATCAATTTATGAATATGGAGAATAGACTGTTTAATATACCAATAACAATGTATTCGCATATTTTTTTAATAATTAAAATTGCTAAATATGTCCCTCATATTTATGTTAAGTAAATTTTTAGTTCAATGTAATATATAATAAATTTTTCCTATTTATTCAATATAAAATTCACTTTTATGTTTTAAATATCCTTGTTTTATGATCTCTTTAAAATTCAATTTTTTATTGTATTCTTGTTATATATTTATATGAGATATAATCAACTATTTTGTTTCATAGAGAAAATCATTAAAAGATTTGGTATTACTTCATGCTAATTGTATAAATTTACTACTGAGGATTAAAATTTAATGCAGCAGAAACATCTAGAGTTATTAATCACACGAATTGAGTACGTAATATTTTATTGTTTTCTACTACATGATTTTTAATCGGGTTAAATTTACCCTTTGTAGCGTAAATTGTTGTACTTAAATACTGAGTATATAATTCTCTTATGCTGTACAGCTAACTCATTACAGCAGCGACTCGCTCTATTAAATAGGACATCCCTATATGTAATTCCTCATCTTCATACATTCCATGTGCTGTATAGCAAAATATCAAAGCGTCTTTCCGAAGATATTTATTCTATCTCCGTTAAATGTGAAAAAAATTTCATGTAATTTTTTTAAAGCCAGACCAGTTTTGGAAAATTGGTCGTAGTTAATAAATGTGACGGCAGATTTTGTCTACTTTCTTACATACATATAATGGCCCGGCGTTAAATTATGATAAGCAAAAGCAATGTAGCTAAATCGATAAAGTCAATAACATTTAAAGTAACGTTATTTTTAGAACTATTGCGTGCATCCTCGTTCGGTAATTTACATTTTGCAGAGATATGTCCAATTTTGTTGCGATTAAAGCATTTTTTTATCTTTTTGAAAAAATTATCAGATTCCTAATTTGTCTTTTCACTTCAAGAGCACTAAATGAATTTACTTTTCAGATTCGTCTTTTCTTTTTCAAACGCACATGCACTATAATCTTGGAAATCATCACCAAAATTGATTTTAGCAAATTAATTAATGGAAATTTTCACATTCAAAAAGATTTATTCAGCCATTTTAAACGTTAAGCCCACCCAAGTTAGCAGCGGCTAGGAATAGAAGATAAAGATGAATTCAAAACACAGAAAAGCTTGTGCATCGAGGCCTCGTTTAAAAACATTTTGAAACCACAATTTTTTAACCTAGCAATAAAATTGTAGGCTGATTTTGTTTTTTTTTCTACGAGTGGTATCATAAAATTGAAACAGTGTAGCAATTTTAGTTTTTCGGGTAAAATAATTTCCCACAAAAAGTTATTCTTCTAGCCTGACCTCCTCTATGGCTTTGAGATGTAAAATTTCTTCAAATAAGTCAAGAACATTATCTCAAATATCTTTCAGAAATAGGGATTTCTCTTTCTTTCAAATAACATCGTTTGTAATAAAAAATTTGAAAATCTTGAAAAATATACCGCGTATGATTCACCCCTTTATAGGATTTAATAATTACTATCGTAATTGGCCTTGTCGTCAAGTGTTTGATACCAATATACCAAAAAACCAAGAAAAATTTTTTCACACAGTAAATACCAAATTTCAGAGGTTAACAAAATGGAATTTTTGGCACAAACAGCTGATAAGTAATTAATTATACAGATCTTTCTTTCTATGTTGTCTGTTTTTTAATGCTGTCAATAGAAAAATTATATTGCTGTACAATGCACCAAAATTAGGCAATCGATATACCAGCAAGATTGGAGAAGATGCTATGAACTGCCACGGAAATTTGATTGGGGAAACTGTAAATATGTGATCGTTTATTTAAGACATATATACTGTAGTCTTAAAGGATTTCAAAACAATTTTTGACAAAAGACCTTGGATAATTACGTTTATTTTGTTTTAAATAATTATATAAAATATAATAGTTCATAATAATTATCCAAGTAATCAAATCTCCGTCCAAATAAAAAATACTTCTGTATTTTTATCCAGTCCGTTAGCACAACTTTTTAAAGTAATTGAATAATATTTTTAAAATTTGCTTCGAACATTTTAGAACCGGAAGGTAGAGTACGCTAGACATCATTATCTTGGTAAAATAAGTTGACAAAGAATTTGAATAGAAAATATATTTATACAATATTCGAAGTATTATTTGTTGAGTTTAAGAAATTCAGATCAAATATTATATTAGTTAATATCCTAATTTATTTTTTTGTCTCAAACAAATTTAGAAAATATTTCTTTTCAAAAAAAACACTTATCATTCGATTTTAGTATTTTAATAAACCAGAGCTTATATTTTCAGTTCAATCTTAATTGAATGCTCGAAGCAGTTTTGTATTTTTTTATATTTAGCAGACGAAAGAAGTTAGACATGAAATCGTTTTAATAACCCATATTTTATCGCTTTAGAAGTAATCAATTTAAACATTAAATCAAGTAAGATTGTCAAGGCTACGAATAATCACAATAAAAGGTTTAGTGATAAAAATCTATATAAAAGAATTTAACCGTTACTCAAATATTTTACATGTTTAACCGATGTAAAAACTAAAATATGGCTATTTTTACAAATGGGAGTAGAACTATTTTTGGACTAGCATCCTGGATTTTTAACCCTATATAATGTTTAAAATTTTTGGATCGGCTTATCAATCAATGATACAATATAAAAAAATTAAGATAAATCGCAAGAGATAAAAATATCTTGGTAATGATATTACAGATTCTAATGCTAGTTTATTTTGACAAACCTTATTATAATTATTTATTTTTTGATAAATTCTTGAATTTTTTTTTAAAATTGTTCGTTATAAGGTTGTATTTTTTACACTGAAAGTTTTTAGATAATGGGGACTATAAAATACGTATTAACTTGTATAATTAGAACGAAGGCCTAATCAGGTAGCGTAGCCCTAGTACAAGGGTAGGTAATGCGGGTTGTTTTAGTGGGTGAAAATCCCACACTGCCTGTCAAGTACCCTGGGAGGCTCTGACTGGCGCCTAACCTGACGCGAAAGCGG
>LDMZ01066843.1:0-12276 GCA_001455285.1 Sphaeromyxa zaharoni
AAAAAATGCTTTAATCGCAACAAAATTGGACATATCTCTGCAAAATGTAAATTACCGAACGAGGATGCACGCAATAGTTCTAAAAATAACGTTACTTTAAATGTTATTGACTTTATCGATTTAGCTACATTGCTTTTGCTTATCATAATTTAACGCCGGGCCATTATATGTATGTAAGAAAGTAGACAAAATCTGCCGTCACATTTATTAACTACGACCAATTTTCCAAAACTGGTCTGGCTTTAAAAAAATTACATGAAATTTTTTTCACATTTAACGGAGATAGAATAAATATCTTCGGAAAGACGCTTTGATATTTTGCTATACAGCACATGGAATGTATGAAGATGAGGAATTACATATAGGGATGTCCTATTTAATAGAGCGAGTCGCTGCTGTAATGAGTTAGCTGTACAGCATAAGAGAATTATATACTCAGTATTTAAGTACAACAATTTACGCTACAAAGGGTAAATTTAACCCGATTAAAAATCATGTAGTAGAAAACAATAAAATATTACGTACTCAATTCGTGTGATTAATAACTCTAGATGTTTCTGCTGCATTAAATTTTAATCCTCAGTAGTAAATTTATACAATTAGCATGAAGTAATACCAAATCTTTTAATGATTTTCTCTATGAAACAAAATAGTTGATTATATCTCATATAAATATATAACAAGAATACAATAAAAAATTGAATTTTAAAGAGATCATAAAACAAGGATATTTAAAACATAAAAGTGAATTTTATATTGAATAAATAGGAAAAATTTATTATATATTACATTGAACTAAAAATTTACTTAACATAAATATGAGGGACATATTTAGCAATTTTAATTATTAAAAAAATATGCGAATACATTGTTATTGGTATATTAAACAGTCTATTCTCCATATTCATAAATTGATATTAAGACAAATTTTAAAATAAATTGATATATTTCTAACTAATGAATGATTAATCGTTTCAAAATTACTGTAATTAAAAAAAATTATGGCTGAAGAAATTCCTTCAAATATATGGATTTCATTCATTAGGTTAATAAATGAGATTTTTCAGTGAACGTACTATTTTATATTTAATTAGCCAATCTTTGAGCTTATAAGTAGTCGGTAACTATATTTTTCTTGAATTCAAACAAATGTTTTTTGCACGCTATAATTAAAATATTTGAACCGCAGGACAGAGTGCATTAATATAAAACAACATGCTTTATTCAAAATTTCAATAAAATTATTATAAACGCATTACTTTATGCAATTTTGTATGATCGGAAATATAAAATATTTGTAATTATATCTTCTAATACAAATGTTATAAATTTTTAAATCCAAAATTTGTTATGTTCATTTAAAAAATAGTTAATATTCAACAGAGAAAAATTCCTCCTTTTTGTGTGGATTTAGAGATCTCGCTCCAGGTTTCCAATTAATTGGACAAACTAAGAAATACATATCTCATATAATTATTATTTACCATCACCGTGTTTATCATGATACTGATATGCCTGGACTAATCTCATAATTTCGTCTACACTTCTTCCAACAGGTAAATCGTTTACTATAATTTGTCTTAATATTCCACTTTTATCAATAATAAATAAGGCCCTGTGTAAATATATAATCTTATTTACTAGTTTTACCGCTGTGAATGCCCGCTCTCTTTAATATAAACACCATAGTCTTTGGCCATCCGTCCTGTCATATCTGCTAAAATTGGTATTGTCAGTTTCCCGATTCCTCCTTCTTTCGGTGAAACCTTTGACCTATTATAAATAAAACAATTTTTTGCTTAAACCAAGCATGATGCGAGTAATGTGAATCGCAGGATACTGCTACAATTTCGCATCCTATTTTTTTGAAGTCTGCAGAAGAATTGCTGAAGGCAATAATTTCTGTTGGACAAACAAATGTACTATAAAAATTAAACAGTATATATGCAGTTACAAGTCAAGTGGATAAAATAATATTACCAGGTATTTACCTATAAAATTATATATTATATATGCTTTAACCAATGTAGTCATTCAATGACAATTCAGAAAACTTCATATCAGGTAATAATGCTTGGCACCTAAACCCTGGAGCTTTGGTACCCACAAATGCTTTAGAAACATACTAAAAAAAGTAATTTATGACTTTCTTCAGTATAACTTTTGGTGAGATAGAACCATCTGTTTCCAAATTCATTTTTCTTCAAGACACAATGACGTTATAAAGCATGAAATATATTGTCTGTTTGTCTATTATTATTAATATACATAAAAAATCATTTTTTATTGTGTATATTATAAGATTGGTCCGTGTCAATATAATTTGGCTATTGTTTTTAAGCTCAAATCAAAATGTAATCAATGATGTATTCTAGAAATCAATTTAATGAAGCCCGAAACCTGAAGAAAATATCATTAGTTCAAAATGTGTCTTTCGCATTCCTTGAAATAGACGAAAATTGTACGTTTCATCAATTTTTACAAGTTTCAATTAAAATAAATCAATAAACAGTTACTATCATGTCATAAGTACCCAACTATAATTTATTTAATGTACTATTTGCATCAAAGTTGAGTGATTGATTATAAACTTGATTTTCAAAATTATAATAAATAGTTGAAAACTGGTCGTCCTCAAAACTGTTTAAACTAATTCAAGACAATTATTCATATTTTCATAAAGAATCTTAACGTTCAGTCTATTTTAGCGCAGGTGTCACTACCGCATTGATATTTTTATTTTTTGAGGAAAGGTTCATTGTTAGAGGTGTTCTCGGTGTATAATTATCTCACAACCGTTTCAGGTAAGCACCGGTGCTAAAACAAAGGATTTACTTTAAACCTTTTGTAATAAAAGGTATTTTGCTTTAGTTCCAAACCGACAGAATCCCATTTTGACATATATTCACATTTTTTACCATTTTAAAGATGTTCTTTTGACGTGTATTTACATTTTAATGGGAAATTTTTAATTTTGATTTTAATCGTAAAATTAAAATTTTTTAGAGAAAAGGGTAAAAACCGATACAAAACAAAAATATTTGCGATGAATAAATAAAGAAGTAGATTGTTTATTGATGATCAACAAATTTATTCTTACTGTTGTAGCTCGAGTTCTCAATGACGAATATTATCTATCCTAGAAGACAAAAACTTTTTTAAAAAATTGTAAATAACCTTTTTTTGTAAACTATACCATCCGCTCCTGGGTTAAAATCCGAAAAATAATTTTCAAGCTACAAATTTTTAATAAAGGAATTGATAAGAAAGCTTTTTCTAGCTATGATAGTCACGTTTTTGTATATTATTGAAAACATTAAGGCAATTGCCATTTAATAATACGAGGATACGTATTAACCTTATTTTATCATTCCAAATACACTTTTTTTGTGCGTAATACACATAAAATTGCTGATTAGTTAAATTGATTTCAAAAAGGAAAATAAATTTTATTTAAGTCAAAATTATATCCTAGAGGAAACATTTTGACACTCGTATATTTAGACTCCATGCTGTTTCTAAGATAATATCTGATGACCATACATAATCAGGTAAACCAATATTTTTGACAACAAATCTTTCTTCCAAACTTTCTTATCTGACATTGGTGGATATCTTTATATGCTTGTCAGTTACACAGTATTTAAAGATTTAGTTTTAAATATTTTATAAGAACATTCCTATATTTCGGAAAATAGGCTAAAATTTAAGTTGTTTTAATAGCTTTCAATTGATCCTAATTCCTACATTTTTTTTATCAAAAATTGGTATATATCCTTGATTCTCCCTATCAAGGTTTTGAAAATAGATGTAAGGGGCACACAAAAGTATTTAAGATCATAGAAAATACATTTCATGGATCTTTTATAGCAATTATGAGTCCGGTCACCGTAAAAAATTGGGAGCCACTGATACAGGAATATTGCATGGAAAGGCAGGAAGAAAAGGAAATAAGATCATGTTCTAATATCGATGAATACATGTTATCCATGCCAATAAAAGAAAAATAAGACCATCAAATGAAGCAGTAAATGATTAAGTTTGAGGTATTTGAGTTTAAACTGTTAGAAAACGCTACTATGGTTAAAAAAATCTTATTAAATATAAGTAAAGCTTAAAATTTTTCGAATTACTTTTTATTATTCACACAAATGGTACAATAATAAATTTTTTTTAAGTTTATATCACTTAATATTTGAAACAACGGAAATTTCATATTCAATATATAGAAATTTTTGTTAAATGTCACATTTTTTATGTATTAGATAATTTTTAAAATTAGTAATAATACTTGTTACTATGTCTTTATATATAAATAAAAAATAAATATTAGTAAAGAATCTCCAGTTTCCAGTCTTAATTCTATTAAATCTTGAGATAGTACATTATTTGATCACTCTTCAATTTCGTTGGGTGTTGGTACAACAATATTTTTACACATTTTGAAAATTTTTTTAACAGGATCTGGAAATGGAAAATAATAATCAATATATGATTCCAACGTTTAACTTTTCACTGATTTCAGCTACTCACAGTAATAATAATACAACTGAGCATTTTTCATTATTTAAATATAACTCAAAATACCACTGAGATAACCACACGGATAGCTCGCTGTCTCTTGATATACCTCGAAGAGGGACTTGAAGGGAGTCTTGGATGACTACACTCCTCGCTGATACTTTCCAATATATCTGTACGTCATTTTTATAAAATAAAGATAAATAAATATGTCTTTTTTCGTCTTCTTTCGGACCTTTTAAATGGCATGTGATGGCTTGATCCCTTCCTTATGTCCTCGGCACGACAGGCACATAATTTGCTTTGAAAATACCTTTAAATTTGTCTCTATTAAGGTTAAATAAAAGATCTTGTGAAATATTATGCAGTATTTGCTTATAGAAGAATGAAACGATATATTTATAATTCTTCTAACACTATCGAAGCGTTAGGCAAACTTCCTCTGGTGTTGTCCTATTTTTAATCTTCTGACTACCTAAAATCAATTTTCATAAGAGCATATTATATTATTGTCTTCGAAAATATTTCAAATATAGGAAAAGTAGATCAGTTTTCCGTCCCTCAAACTTGTTCTCAAAAACAGATGGCTATACTTTCTTTTATAATAAAAATCATGAATATCCTTTTAACTGCTGAAAAATTCAAATAAAACTTAATTTTGCTTCAATATGAGCTACTACATATGTTAGTTCTAATAAAGAATTACTGTTGATATAAAAAAATTCCTAGTTTCTGACTTTCGGTCAGTTTTTTTCTTAGATTCCTATTGTGAAAGGCTTTACGTCATTTGTTCCATTCTGTTATAGTTTTGTATTATCATTCAAACTGATGCATAATTTAATGAATAAATATATGTTATTTCTTTTAAGGAAATTTAATCGATGCTTTACTTAATAAGGTTTCCTTATTCCTGATATTTTTTTCTCCTTTTACTAGTCATTCTAAAAATAACATAAATTATACGTAAAATTTTGATTATACGATATCGGGTATAATAGCAAGAAAAAAGTACAATAATTTTTAGATAAAGATATACATGAATAATTAATTTGGAAATTTTTATAAAAATCGATTATTGTTATGAAAACGTTTTATCAATAAATTTTTTTTTTATTCGGTATTACTTTTTCCACATCCCAATAATAATAGATAAGTTAAATGCTCTGTCAAAATACATCGTGCTTTGATTAGAACAGATATTATTCTTGGAATAGTGAAAAAATTGTCTAAAACACTATTATAGATAAGTTAAGTGTGTCTGACACTTATTGTGACATCAACTTCAGTTTCCAAGAGGTTACATGTCATGTTTACTAGTACTAAACTATCAATTGAGTGAATTTTCCAATCTTATATTGCTGACCCAGGGAAGCTTGCAAATTAAAACCAATTTTAAATCATTCAAAACCTTCCTCATAAAGTATATATAAAATGAAAAACTAAGAATCTCTTTTCAACACTTGTTAATAAAATTAGAAAAACAAACAAATTTTAAAAATTTTCCAAGGCTAATATAAAAAAACTACAGAGTTAAACTTGACATACATACACTTTTTTATCACAATATATGCAGCAAATTTTTTAAGTTTGCTATAAGCGAAATTATATTCTTGAAGGGCCAATGAAAGCTTTGAAGCTGCATGATAATAATTAGTTGTCGACAATTCTTCTGCTTGAGGAATATAACAACAACTAGCATTTTTATAGCCAATAATTTTTAGTAGAGGAATAAATAAGACTGGATTTTATCAATTCCACGTCGCTCCAAACGTATTAAATTAGCAAACTCCTAGCCACCCCCACCTTTTCGTCATTAAAAAAGGATCCAGATTGCTTACGACAATATGTATAAGATCTAACTAAAGAATATTTTACTTAATTTTTTAATATGCAGATGAAGTTAGCCATCAGCAAGAAAGGAAAATTCAGGAAGCTTTGAAAACTCCCCACTTTGCTGAAATATATTATGCTTATTGGGATAGTTTAACTAACTACGTTGCAGTTGTCCGATTTTAAGCATTAGAAAATTAATTTTAATGATAAAAAAAGGTTGGTAAATTGAGTTTTTATAATTTATTATTTGTTAAAAAAACTTTGCTAGCTCTAAACATCAAATTAGTTAAGCCTTACAATCATGAGTATTTTATGCATCAGAACTAAAATTTAACGTTTTAATAAACTTAATAACAGTTAAATGGTATAAATCAAATTTATTATATATTTTCATTCAGGATTCAAAGTGGTTTCATTATTATATGAAAATATAGCCAAGTCAATTAATTTCTTGATAATTAACTTGATATAATAACAAAAATGGTAAATTCAATGTAATACCGTATATTCATTCATCTTTGTGTTAACAGTGACATTAGGCTTGATATGATCAAATATTCATACTTAAGAATAAACCAAAATTAACTTAAAAAGAAAACTCTGAAATAATAAAAAACTAAGAAAACCTATAATATTTTTAAATGTCTACCGGACAATGAATACAAGAAAAGCTCAGAATTATACTAAAAATTAAATCGGTTTTAATTTTTTAAGGATCCGGTAATAAAACAAGTCATAAAAAATATCTGCTTTGTGTTGGTAAAGCTTATTAAAGGAATTATAAAACCGAAATTTTTTAACAAGCAGACAGAGGTAAGATCTTTACTTATGATTGAGTTCTACATAATTATATTAGTGTAACACTGACTACGATAGAATCATCCATTTTTTGAATCTTAACAGAACATGATGCTTATTGACTTAAAATAATGTCAAAGTTCGTCACCAATGATAATTTTTACATGAAAAAAACTCAAAATCTTGGATTACTGTTCGATAGTATAAAAAATCTATTCATTATTTGAGTCTAGCATTTCATTTTACAAAATTTTTAAAATAATCCACCAAAACCAATAATCAATTAATTCCAAGTTTCTAATTAAAAATAATGACAAAACTTTTACTGAGTTAAATCATTTTTATCAGTTTTCTTGCAATAATATTGCATATATGTTTAAAGGACACTGGCGATGCACATTTAACGCCGCATGGTTTCGGCTTATCGCTCACGCACGCAGATAGTCGGGAGTTATGAAGTAGTTCCCAGACCTCTGTAAATAGATATAAATAGTCGTCTCGCAGCAGTTATTATTCTATCTTTACAATATGCATTGACAAAAATATTCTGGAAACAGATTAATGTGAAAATATAAGAGTACATATCATTTAATAATTTTTTCAGATAAAATAAACAATTAAAAATGTTAGCTCGTTCATGTCTTCCAGAGTTGGATTTAATACCAGAAGTTGACAACTAACTAGCTAATTATGGAGATTCATTTAGATTTAAAATTTCTATGCTATCAAACTAGAAAACCAAAGGGCATAAGTTAAGGGCTCAAATATATTTATATACATGTTCTTTTCCAAAAATATCATATTTTTGTAAGTACTACTACGCAAAAATATACAATTATATGCAAAGAATAAGCACTTCAGCCTTCTATACAGTTTCCTAAACTCCAAGTATATAACCTTATTTCATTTAATTTGCAACATACGAGTTAAGGCATGTATATGCTCATAACACTTTTTCGACACCTGAGAATCAAGTGATTCAGAAATAAAGGCAATCAATTCTTTGATCGTTGGTATAAAATTTGTTTTTACTTCTTTTAATCCAATATACTTCACAAAGTACTTCAAATAGTAAAGGATCAGCTCACTTAACATCAGTAATTCGTCAGGCTTAAAATTTTTAATAAAAATAACAATGGTCATCAGATATAGCTTTACAAGGGATGAAACACTCTCATACTCGTCATATTTAAGCAGTAAGTGATAGTCTTCTAAGAAGTTTACATCATATCCGTCAACTCGAATCCTACAAACTTCTCCAAGAATAGATATTGATTTAAAGAATTCCGATACTGTTACAGGTTTTTCGATAGTGCTATTTGAATAATTAAGAAAATACAAACTAAGACTTTTTTTTAATAATAAAAATATTCTCAAAGTAGTTCCTGTAAAATTTTATGCATTCATCAGGGTATCGACAGAACAAGCGATAAATTAGTAATAGCAAGAATTGAGACGATGTTTTTGAGATCATATCAAATATATTACTTAAAATGTTTTGATAGCTTTCAACAAAGTAGTTCGGGTTGGCATAACAATATAATACTATCCCTAGACACGCTGTTTCACTAACCTCAGCTCTTTTATCCTATATATTTTATAAAGCAAACAATTTATAACAAAAATTATAATTTTTTTCATATTTGTAAATAGTTTAAACCCAGATAATGGTATGATGGTATGTATTCAAATTTTATTACTCAAAAAGGAAAGTATACTCTGTAGGCAAAATACCAAGAAAAATATACATCAATAGAGAAAAATACTATTTTCAATTGTAACATTTACTACATTAACCGATACTTAATAATTGTTTTTTTTAAAATAAGGAACTTATACGAAATCAGAATACAAACATTTTACGTTAACATCAGGTCGTTTATAAATTGCATATACATTTCATCTAGAATGGATTTTTTAACAGATTTTTACTTAATAATTCAAACATCACCACTCTCATACAGATTCCCAGTTTTTCAACCATTAAAAAGCAATGAATAGATCAAATGGAATCCATATAAAAGATAAAACTTAAAATATGCTCTATATTTTTTAATTGAAAAAGAAAAAAAAAATTAAAACTGATAGAAACTAGGTCAGAACACTAGGAAATGAATGACACGAATATATGAATGTTAGGTTGCCATTAGATAACAGTACCGACTGTAGATACCAGAGTCGGGAAAAATGCACTAAACGGAATCGGAAAACATTCAAAAATCGTAAATAAAACCATTTTTTTAATTGTACCGGTAAAAATTTTAATTCCGGACATTCCATTCACAACTAGGATAGCCAATGTACATTTCTCCCTATACCTTCCACAGAGAGTGTAAAAACTTGATATATTCAAAATTTAATCTATTTTCTTTTCCATACATTGTTATACGAACACCTTTTATATGAAGTCATATTTTTAATTCAATTACAAATAACATACAGAATTTCATCAAAAATAATCAGTGTGATTCATGGCGTATCAAAAAATTCCACGGGCTTTCTTTATCAAGCACAGCTTCATGCTTAAATCATTGCGAAAGTTGACAGTATTAATAGAATTGGCATATAATATTTTTGATTTTTCGAAAGTTTATTGCGTCCTAAACATTAAAAAATATGTATTTTACCATTTTTGAGTTATAAAACTTGTTACTGGTAGAAAACTACGAATTAAACTTAATTACTATCAGTATTATTTTTATAAAAAAGATTACGAATTCTGGAAGCATTTCTTTGAAGAAAACCAAATAATGAAAAAATTTATGCAATGTCTTTGATCCAGATTTCATTTAAGGTTAAAAAAAGAATGAATGACGCCTCTTATGGTTTCAAATTTATTAACGTAAAAATTTTTCAGTAAATACTGAATAGATGACTATATATGATTATAAACATGCTTTAATTATTAAAAGTTGTAAAATATTGCTGGTCACAATTATGTGTTAAAATCAAAATTTTTCAAGTATAAGGAAAAACGCTTTCTCTGAATTATAAGAAAGATATTATAATTTATTTAAAAAAAAATAAATAAAGTCCCAGTAAGCCCATTTTGGATCAAAAGAAGGAATAGCGCTGTCGATCAATGTGACAAGTTTATAATAAATTTTTTATAAGGATCTTTGAAATATTAAATTTTATTTGGTTAAGCATGTTTAAATGCATACAAAAATGTACCTTAATCCCTGCAATTTTTGGATTTTTGAATAGTATTGATGAATATTAGGATTACCGTATTTTTATTATTAATAATAATTGCAGCAGCCATAACACTTACAGCAATGGAATCCATCAGTATTTCAAATATATTACTCATCTTCTCGATATAAACATCAGAATCAAGTGTTACTGCCAGTTCTGAAATGCAATGAGAAGCAGCAAGACGAGATTCCCAGTCATTAGATTTTATCTGGTTCGTGTAAAAATCCAGAAATGTACCAAAATTTTTTGTAACAAATTCCTTTCCTCTTCCTCTTGTTCCCATTCTCCACGCCTCCTTGTTTAGATCCTTTATAGCAGCAGCTGGGTAATGCTTGTTAAGACAAACCAAACACAAGATGTCTAAATATGTACTGCTATTAATACATTCATCAGGATTTTTATCTTTATGACGAAACAATTTAACTGCAATTTGTGATGCAGCCATTCTTGTTATAACACTTGGGTGTTTATAGTACTTTGTAAAGAGGTAAAAAAATTGAGTGATGAAATCCGCATTCAAAATTTGATCAATATTGTAAGACTTATTTTTTAAAAGATACAGATCGCTGTAGATATTAAGAACAGCTTCACGAACATATATATCTGAACTTAGTGAGTAGAATTTGATCAAAACAATGATCTTGGAAATATCTTCAAACATACAATCAAGACTTGCAAGATTAGTAATTATGTAGTGAATCGATGTTAAAATTGAAGAAATATGAAAATCTGATTCAATTGGTGAAGAATTACAAATATATTCTTGATTATTTTTAAAAGAATCAAAAACGCTCAAGATCTTTTTTAACAACGTGTTGCAACATCGATCTGAGTTTTGTTTTGCCAATACCTTAAGTGTGCTTGAGGCCTCAATTCTAACTCTAGATTCTTGGTGAAGAATGTACTTGAGAATGTTTTCGATCGCATACTCTGAGTAAGGAGATAAGGTTTCCTGTCTTGATAATAATAAAAAACGTGAAAGAATCAAGAAAGACAAAGATTTCAACCAATCATCATTTCCATTACAGTTTAATGACTTTACTCGGGTCTCAATATAGAATAAATCCTTATCAGACACTTTCCCAGACAAGAAAGACTCGATCCAATCAAAGGCGCTATCTCTTTCATGCCTTGAAATTGAGAACGACATTAAGAATTGTTTATCAAAGTTCTCCATAACTAAACTATATCATTTCAAATCATAGATGAAATCACAACGATCCATTATTTTAAATCGGGCTCCCCGAAAGAAATCTTCAGGATTCGTCGCTTTGCAACCTTTTCACCTTATTTAAAAGCTACGCTTGTAAGTTATTAGATGAGCTTTATATTATTCCGTGCTTTTTTTAGCAATAACTTTATGACTATTTAATTAAAGGGAATAATTCGGTATCTGTCTAATTGTTTCTATCTTAACTTGCATGTACATATATTCAATGTATAAGACTCTAATTTTGTAAAAACATGGGTTCGTCGTCATAAAGTTATTCGTATGACTATGTGATAGTAACTAAACAGTTATAACATAGATTTTTTGGTTATGCTACAATGTAAACGAAGTTTTCAACTTTTCGTCTTATCGATTTAGAGCATACTTAACTATCTATTGTTTGAACTTTTCCGATATAATAGGCTGAGGAATATCCATGTTTGTGTAAATGCACAAAAAAGGCACCGCCGCCCACCTTAAGTAGTGGCTGTTGACCGCCTATAATAATATAACTAAGTATTGTTTATTAATGAATGTTATAATTCATTCTCTAATTAGATTATTCCACATTTGTAATTTAACTGGTTCAGTGTCACATTTTTGTGAAAAATGGCATATTTTTATTTTTTATAAAAAAGAAAAACTATATAAAGTTTGCTAAAACAGCCTTATTTTAAGTTAAAACCTAATGAATAGCATAAAACTAAGTTACACTA
>LDMZ01066853.1:0-12585 GCA_001455285.1 Sphaeromyxa zaharoni
CGGGGGGTCACGTGATTCTTGATTCTATGGATTCCTTCAACACTAAGAAAGAGGACACTACATCCTGGAGTTTGAAATTTAGTATTTAAAAAGATTACACAATTCACAATCGTATAAAAAACAAGCTCAAAATTAATAAGAGTTTACGGATATGCATTATTCGAAACATGTTTTATGAGCTTACCAATTTACTTTTCGTGATATATATCAGATTGGCACATAATGTCTATGGTAATAACAGATAAATCAATATTTTAGTGCGTTCGCTACAATCTTATTATGGAACATGGATGTATCGCAACGCTTGAATTACAGTCAGCAAGATAAAATATAATATGTAAAAGTAAATAGAGGCATGTCAAAAATCTAAAATTTTGTTAAAAAAATAGTGCATTCAATTTTTTTACTTAGCAAAACTGTTTTTGATTACTTATTGTAATCGTACTGTACTACCTGTTACCGTAAATCCTCTGTCAACTGCCAAATTTGGGGATCTGATAAAAAGTGGCGTCTTATAAAGGTTGGTGGTTATTAAAGGTATAATACTCACCCAATTTTAACATGTAATTTTTTAAAAGAGAATTTATTTTTGATCACCCATTTATCCAAAGGTTGAAGCACCTGTTTTCATTTAAATGGGCACTTACTTTGTCAAGCACCGAAATTCCTTCAAAATCAGAATTTTTAGACGACATAAAATAGATTTTCACTTTCTGTAACGCCAATGAACATTCAGAAACATTAATTGCAGGAGAGCTAGCATTTTTTCCGTTGAAAATTTCGAGTCACACAGTTCCTGCTGGGAAGGATCATTTTTAATTATAAGTAGATCATGTTCATTGTTACTTGACAGTTTTTCATTTTCGTTAAAATCGATATTTTCAACTTCCACTTCATTCATCGGATCCAAAATATTCGTCTGACCAATGAACTCTGCAAAATGCTCAATGGGAAATTTCACAAAAGATTTTTCTGATTTTCCATTGTCTTTCCACTGAACATGCTTTAAGAAATTAATGTTGGTGTCTTTGCTTAAATCATCCCATGATAACTTTAATAGAATAATTGTATCTTTTATAAGCTTCAAAAGTATTCTGATCACTTTCCACCTTTTCTAAGATATTGCGTAGTTTTTTGCAACTGAATAAAGCCTTACCACACGAATCACACCTTGATCCAATGGTTGAATTATCGCAGTGGATTTAACAGGTAGAAACATAATTCCAATGCATTTTAAATCAACAGGTATCCTATGTGAGGGACATTCGTCAATAACCAGTCACACCTTTTTATGTGTCCTTTGAAGTTTCAAATCCCAATCTAAAAGCCACTGTGTAAATAAAGATGCAGTCATCCACCCACTCGAGGAATTCGTGTAACAAACAATTATTTCGGTCTCAAAGTTTTTTAGACAACGTGGCTTCGCAAACTTCCCAATGACTACCGGTTTTGTTTAAAACTACCACTCATATTGTACATAAATGCACCGAAATTCTATCTTTTAGAAGCTTGTAAAATAAGCCTGCTTTATCGGCATTAAACACATTATCCTCTCCATATTCTTAAATTTTAGTCTTCAAGAGACTTAAAAATCATCGTAATTTTCCGATTGGGCCTTATACAATTCGCCATAAATTTTTCTATTTTTTACGAATGTCTTGATTTAAATTTTTCTAGCCGTTCATTCGAGGCTTTAAATGATTCTATGCAGTTAGTATTTGCAATAGATAATGCTTTAGTCTTTATCATACCATCATTTATAATAGCACCAGAAGCTTCAAGATTATCAATCCAAGTTGCTAATTGTCCATCTATGCTGCTGTATCGCAAATTCAGAGTCATGTATGCATCTCGTTTTATGTTAGAAAGTTCTTGTGCTAGAGTGACTTTATTTCTTTTTATATAATTGACTGCTCTTAGTGAAATCTCTTTTTCAAACCTAAAACTAAATGTTTATGCTACTTTTTGATCTGAAATTAGAGAATTCGTCTTTTCGTATGTTATTATTTAAAATCTTTCTTGCTTACTGAGTTTTGTAAATTTTCTTTTTGATATTAGGATAAAAAAATAAACAAATTTAATGAACATAAAAATATCATCTGTATAATAATTCCTACACAAACCAAAAAAAAGTTGGCAGGTTGTGGAAAATGGCGGTTGACAGAGGATTTCAATAGAAACAAATTTTCATATACTTTTTTTTATTTGAATGAACCTGTTTAATTTAGTTGGTTAATTCGGAATGTAAACGCTTAGTTTTATATATTTTGAATATTTTATTACAGTATTTAATTAGTGAAAATATTTTTTATTCGAATGATTTATATAATAAAAACATTTTACTAATTAATTCTATTTTTTTCTTTTGCTTTAACTTCATTTTAGTAACGATTATAAAGCCACAATCATTAGATATCAAAACATACAGATATTCTGGTCTGTTTTTTTTGTCAATCATGACTAAATTTTTTAATAATTTACACTTTGTGTTCATCCCTAAAATCTCTTCGGGCAGTTTTAAGGCTTCAGGGGAAACATTTAAAAATTAATAATGTATTTTATATTTTTTGAATTAATCATATTTATCATATTTTGATTTTTCCAGAATTTATCATGTATCGTCTTTAATACATTTTTCCCTGTATTAAACTCTACAATAGGGATATTATTTATATCTTTTCGTGGATTCTAGTTTTTGTAAAAACAAACTTGGAACTGATGGATTAAGGAAATTAAATGGACCAGAAAATTAAACAGTATATGAAAAGGGAGATAAGTCTTTTTTTTAGGCCCTCTTATAAAAATGATTTTTTATATCACTATACTTGATGATCTTTTGTAGAAATTTTCTGCTGCAAAAAATATTTGTGAAATCAGCTTTAGATATTCTATAAACATCAGAATTGTTTTAAAGCTGATTATATTATATTTTTATCTAAAGCAACAGTTTTTCTTCACTGTAAAAATATGTATAATTATGCAATATAAAAAGGACTACTCCTATAACCCTTTCAAAAATTGATTTATAACAATTAAAAATTGAAAATAGCAATCGTGATTAAAAATCTTTTGAATAAAAAACCCTTTATCTATCAGTATGTGTTTGCTTAAAGAGCGATTTATGAACAATTGTTTTTAAAAGTTTATTCTATTCCACTCTTATGGTATTGAATCAGAGAATTATATAATAAAAGCATCTACAAACTACATACTGAGATATTAGTAATCTAATTGTCGTAGTTGTGAGGGTTAGAGATACTATATCAGAATTATTCAAGTCTTTATACGTAAATAATACCTCCCATATTAACATAAATGAATTAAATTACATAATAAGTGATAAAAAATCCTACACACAAAGTTATCATACATTAAATTAGTTGACATAATTAAATCTCCGTAGAAAATAGTTTCTCATTTTAAGACTCGGATGTGTATCCACCTACATTCTCAAAGTTACGCGTATCATGAAAAAAACCTATTTAAAATACCAATTATACGAATGTGCTAGTAGATAAAAAATTTTCAGACTTTCATGATGGTAGGTGCAGAGCGTATGATCAAATAATATAAAAAACAATAGGAATTCGTCATCACTTGCTAAAAGATTATTTTATACTGTTTTCTCGTAAGCAGACATCTCTTCGGGAGACATTTCTCTGACAGACTTTTTTCGGTGGACATTTTTTCGTTGATTAAAATGGATGTGGTCATGGTTAATTTATTTTTAATATTTTTAGGTTTAAAATAATTGATATATTTTTTTAAATATTAATTAATACACACAGAATATGTATTAACTCACTTTTTTAGTTTTTTCACAAAAATATTGATATATAACTATTGTTAATTAATGATTTGAGTATTTAAATTCTTATAAATTTTAATATTCAATTTAATATTATCTTTAGAAGATAAATTTTTCGAATTTGCTGTAATTTTTAAAATAAATCTTTTATGATTATTTAATTTTTGGACAGGTTAATTTTAGCGTTTGGATTTTCTCTGAAATATCTATGAAAAACTAGTTTATTTGATATATATATTTATTGGATTTAAAAAATATATATGATAATTATTTTTCAATGAACGTGTAAATTGCGAATGCAGTTAGTGGCTCCTGTTAGTAAATAATTTTTGCATCATAATCTATATCATAAACAAAACATTATTGTTTATTAGTTACTATTTTTCTATTATTGGTTCTTATTATACTTTCTTTAAAAGATTTTATTTAATAAACTAATAAAATGAAATTATCAACTCAGTTTATTAAAGGACTTGGATATATATTCTTTCGCAAAGAGAAAACAGGCCAACGGATAAGTACGGGTGCGCAAAAATTAAGACAATAAAAATCATTGAAAAATACTAATAAGTTGGTTATCTAATTAAATTTTCAACTATATAATTTTGCTATAATTTGAATATAATTCGTATTATAATAAGGGGTATAATTGGCACAAACTTGTTTGATTGCATCTAATTTTTTCTTGTATACTGAATCAGAAATTTTGTTAATGTAAGCCATACGACATTCGATGTCATTTTCAAGGTTACTTTGATTAATGAAAAGGGCTCCGGAGCCAGGATTGAACCCGCAACCTATGTCCAGCTTAACAGGCGCGCTATCGACTAAGCCTTTCATCGGACATTGACATAATTTCTGTTTACTCTTCTTATTCACACTACAATCAATTCTCTATTTCTTTGAGTCTTGATAATTTGATAAATTTGTTTATCGTTTTTTTCAGTCATTTTTTAGTTTATCACAGTGCGCGCGCACGTTGACCAGTTTTCCCCGTTGGCCAGATTTCCCCTTACCATATTCTTTAATGCGTTTTGTTAGTTTAATTATTATTATGGCTATTTATTAAAATCAAAAGGTATTTTTAAAAGAGAAAATAAATTTGTATACATAAATTTAGAGAGGTAATTTATGGTGGTTCACCAGCATCTTATATAAAATATTTAAAATATCTAACTAAGAATAATCATATCTCATAACATGGATTCATTATGAAATCTATTAATATCGGTCAAAAACATTTATCAAACCTAAAAACATTATTTTTAGCATCAGATGAATTTAATGTTTTTTTTATGAAAAGCATAGGGGGTAAAACAAATGTTTTCTTTGAAGGATACGTATATGTCAACACAGTCAATAAGCAAATGGAAAAACACTATAAACATTTTTTAGTTCAAATTTATTTTATTGGTAGAAATATTAGAAATGTGAATTATCAACGCTATGCAAAGCGATATTACACACTTATGGAAATAAAGTAAAGCAAAAAGTTGAAGAAAATACCCTCAATCAGAATCAAAACCTTTCAGAAATTACATAATTTAAGGATAAGATCAAAGAGTTATTTCAAAATATTGGAAATGCTTCTTCATCAGTTATTGTGAGCACTGTAACAGCGATGGTCTCAAGTTAAATGGCCGTTCTTCCTAAAATATCCAGCATAAAAAGGAACATTAGACGAAAACGTAATAAATTTCATAATATACCGATTACACCACTTTCTTTAGCGTCCCGAGTCATCCCACCTGAGTTCCAATTAACGCTAAAGGGAAGAAATTTTTACAGCATAACAACGGTGGCGAGAAAGATCGAATAATTCCTTTTTCAAAGAATGGAAACCTCTTATACCTTTAAAGCTTAAAAATATGGATCTCAGACCGTAATTTTAAAATAACTCCACAGTTTTTTTGTCAGCTTTATACAATTCATGAAACTAAAAATTATGTTATATTGCCCTGTGTATTTGCACTATTAGAAAATAAAATTAAACAAATTTATAAAAAATTGTTCCAAATATTAAAGGATATAAAACCCTGGAATCTTTCCTAGGAAAGTCTTAATGGACTATGGAATAGGAACTACGAAGGCCTATAAATATGACTGAGAAAGAGTTGAAAATGCCTGTTGCATTTTCCATTTCACACAAAATGTATGTCGAAAAATTAATTAACGGGGTCTGTAATCAGATATTGTAATTATGTTATATTTACAACCGATTTAAGGATATTGATATCGCTCGCCTTTTTACCGGCAGAAGATATTCTTGAAGGTTTTCACGAATTAGTCGCTTTTCTCAATGGAAAGTATGACTTTTTAAATAATTTATAGTAATATTTTGAAAGAAGAGAAGCTTAACTATATCTAAATTGACATAAGGTATATATATATACGAAAAAATAATTATAGGGACCGACTTAACTAACCCCCGTTATTTAATATTGATGAAGGGAACCAATACCTATAAACAGTTAATGATTAATGTAATTTTATCTTAATTTTTATGGTTCATAGATAAAAAAAACTAAGTGTAGATGATTGACACAAAGGTTTTAATCTTAAAGTTGGATGCCAACACTCTACTATATGGAAATTAATTGAATCTACTAAGCGACAGCAATTAGATGGGGTAGATAACTGAAGGTATTTTTCACTGAATATACTAATAATAATTAGATTAAGGCACAGAAATATGAATAATATGGTAGTCACTTATGATACTTACCCTATCAAGTTATGATATTTTAATTCACTTTCATCTAACTTAACCTATTAATTAAAAATTTTTCAAATCATAACCCCTTTTTTAATATTTAACACACTAAAATAAAGTATTCATTTAGCTGTAATCCTAAATAAAATATAAAAAAATTTAATACATAGAAATATAATTTTCATGAAGAAATGTCTTACTATCGTGTTTTATGTCTTTGGAATTGTGTAATTATACCAAATAATCAGTTGAAAACGACGAAATAGGAAAATCGTCTGATCACCAGAAAGGACGAATATGAGATCAAGCATCCAAGCCAGTTTTTTCGTTTTAAACAAGTACGGACGGATACCATTTCGATTTCCAAAGTAGGGATAAGATTTTTTATGAGGACTTGATAGAAAGGTATTTATGTGCTGTTTTGTCACAAAATTTTAATACACACTCGGTCTCTGATGCAAATGTTCAACTCTTATATTGAGAATTTATACTACATCCACTGTGTACACGCTTTAACTAATACCATTCATTCAAGAACATTTATGGCTTTTTCTTATTTATGTGTATATAAAAAAACGGAATATCGAAATTTTAAGATTACATATATTCGATTTAAATAAATCATGATAAACGAAGATACACTTAAGCATCATCAAAACAATCATGCCCAATTGTTTTAGAATGCCCTTAGGTGTTATTAGGACACGTATTTAAAAAAAGAAACCATAAGAGTACCTTTTGATTCTTCGTTTTCCACATTCCACACGCACATATCTTTTTATAATTTATGGATATTCTTACGAGTTACTGTTACGTAGCAAAATGTAAAATAACGTGCGTGCCGCCACCAGCCTACTTGATTGAATATCTAATTTTGGTGGTGAGGACACCGCGACTGGATCCGAGCCATCACACGGCATTTAAAAAGGTCTGAAAGAGAACGAACGATATATACATATTTTATTTTTCTTTAGCTGTAGGTAACTATTTACTTATCTTTTTTTTGAAAAAATGGCGTACATGTATATTAGAACGGATCAGCGAGGAAATAATCATTAAGGACTACTTCCAAATCCCCCTTCGCGGTCTATCAAGAAACACCCAGCTATCCGCGTGGGTATCTCACTAATGATCTGTAATTATATGTTACATTACGCGTGATAAATTTTAAATATGCTCAAATTAGCAACTTTCGATGCTTATTCTTTTTTTAACTTAATTTTTTTCTTTAAATATATAACTACCTACTCTTACTTATCCACTCTATTAAAAAATTTTAATAAAAATAACCTATATTTTTATCAAAGTTATTTTTTGTAAAAATATATTCATAAATGAGGCTTGTGTCTGTCGGTTAGGATGTAAATAATTGTATTTGTATTATTATTGCACATACGAGAAATTTATCAACGACTTTGTTTTCTATAATTGTTTAACATGGATATAATTTGCCTTGCAATGTGGTTTTAAGTAGCAAAGTTCTATTATAAAGATCATAATTAAAAAGGATAACTTAATTTAAAAAATTTCGTTGTTATATTTTTTATCTTCCAAAATTTAGTAATCTATATTACTTTGAAAAATGAATAAAATAAAAGAATTGAAAGATTTTATGCTCTAGCCCTTATGATTTTCCACACTGCTTCCACATAACCATTAGTACTTGTTTCTAATTTATTGCCTTCCAAAAATTTTTAAAAAAGTATTGAAGTTCAACTACCAGAATTATTTTTTGACGGAATAATTATTATAAAACTTAAAAACTACATAATATCAGTGTGAAACATTCAAAAAAAAAGTAATTACATAATTAACAATTTTTTAATTTCCAAAGTTAAAAAAATACAGGAACAAGAGAAATATCATCTTTCGTAATTTGCAGTGTTACGCTGGATGTACTGACTCAAAATATCTGAACGTAAAACATTGCAAGAATAAATGGTTTTTTCAACATTAAAAACACATTAATTCTACTCTAACAATATAAACGCATAATTTATTACATTTTTAATGTTTTATACATATTTCAAAATAAAAAATTTTAAATTAATCTTTGTATCTTAAGGCTTGTATATTTGGATGATAAATCTTTTAAGTTTACTTTGGATACTTGCTCTGGTATTTGTTGATATCTCACAGTAGATTTTTGATCATAAAGGTGTAAGCCAATCCTACCTGAAAGATTAGTATTATATCTAAATTAATTAAAAAATTTATTAATATAATTTTTTGTCCCTAAATTTTAAACAATTTTCAAAATACCAAACAGAAAAATATTACATATAGAGGAATTTTTTACCAAACTTTTACTTAAAATTCTTTTGATCGTCATTATAAATATTTAAATTGTGCGAAAAAGTAATAAGATAAAGAATAATAGAGAACACGGAGCAATATAAGAGAATACGTGCAAAAAACAATGAGTATTAAAATTATTAAATCGAAAGGGTTAATAATTAATCAATATCAAAATTTGGTAACGATATAAAAATTTCTAATTTTACAAATTTGTCAATATTATCAAACTGAGTAACGTATTTAGCGTTTAAATTAATTATAAATTTACGTAAACGAAGCTACAAATTTAAGTAAAAATCTATCTTATTAATATCCCAAGTTATCTATCGACAACAAGTATTCTTTCGATCGTCATTACCACCTCCCTTCCCACTCGCAATTTGTATTGTCTGACCACTAGGAGCATATCCATAACCTGACCTCGTTGCCGACGATTCGGCTTGCTGTTTAATTGAAATTTGTGGATAAATCTCTTTTATCTGTGATTAAAAATACTAATCCAACACCTTTTAAAATAGTTGTAAATGCCTCTTCAACATTTTCATTATCCAGTGCTGAAGTTTCCATAAAACTAATTCCTTGTTTTTCTACAAAAAAACCTTCAAACCTTTGTCTAACAGATGGGTACCTGCAAAAGATTTAGCTTCCTCGGTAGGAACAGCTCGTAGATGTCGTAAATCGCTTTTATTACCTATTAGTAGTAAAACTATGTTTGGGTCGGCATGTTCTTTCAGCTCGTTGATCCACTTTTCAACGTTCTCATAGGTTGCATGCTTTGCGATGTCATACACAATAAGGGCCCCCAGAGCGCCGCGATAATACCTATTATTGGTTCTTGGAAGTAATAAAAAAATACGCATTGGTGATAGCCCTGTATCTCTCCTGACCAGCTTAAACGTTCTTACCAAGATAAAAAAATAAATTACCTGTGTCCCATACTTGACCTTTAATAACCTTATCCTCTATAACTACAGTACGCGTTGCAAACTCCACTCCTATGGTTGATTTGGAGTCCAAATTGAACTCGCCCCGTGTAAACTGAGAGAGTAAATTGCTCTTTCCAACACCTGAATCTCCAATTAGCACAACTACAAAATTACATTAGACAAAATAAAATGAAATAGCAAAATACGGTCAATTTACTCAAAAACGAGTCAGAAAAAATAAGAAGCAACAATGTAAAACCGTTTTTTGCTTATTTTTACTTGACAAAAAAAACAACTGACTTTTAACCAGGTAGTCATATTCATCCTCCCTAATTGACATTCTGACTCTTTCAAAAGTTTTGTGTTGCTGCGACTAATAACGACTTATTGCGATGTTCTCTTCTCAAAACCAGAATGTAGGAGATTTGTAGATCCTCTTATTATTTGGATCTAAGAAAACATGCGTAGATACAATTAGGTTACGACTAAGTAAGGTTTATCAAATTTTGATCTTTATGAAACGAGTTACGCCTGTTCAATTTTAAGATCTTAATGTTAAAGATATGCCTGATTCGGCTTTATCTAGTGATTCTATTATTAACCGTTTCAGGCGATAAGTTTTTGAAATTTGTTTGACCGCTTTCATTGTAAGTGTATTGCAGAACCATTTTTTGCGGGTGTTTAGTCCATATTATAGGGAATCTTTTTAATTTAACTGTCATGTGGTGACTTCTTCCGTTATTTTTTCTTTAGATTAAAAATCAAGTTTAATCAATCATTCTTGATTCAACTTTTGAACTATGATAGTATTTGTTTATTGGTTTAAAAAAATAAACCGAAGTGTGTTTTAGCCGTACCTGCATATAAAAAAGGGTTATAAAATGATTAAACGCAGTTTATTAATTTTTATAGCTTTTTATGTGGTAAAAATATTTTTTTAAGTTTGATCCAACTTTCCTATGAAATAACAGAAAGGAACAGAGGATCGAGTAATACGAATATTAATATACAAAATTATAAATTAAACTACATACGGACACTCTAGCCATTTTTAATTAAAATTTAACAAATAAAGGTACTTCCGCTCGTCTATGTTTATTAAAGATCATTCTAATAAGATAAAAATAGACTCAGTGTTGTAACTAAAGAAAAATGAATTTTTTGCAGTAGTATTATTTGGATGGGAGTACATATAGCTTAACATGGGCTCATTGAATGATTACCTGAACATAGGTCAAGTAAAACCAATCAATGGGCTTTTTATTACATAAATGTCCATAAGAAACTTTTGCTCTCCATTACTTTGACAGAATAGATCGTTTTACATTCCTTCCTTGTTTTTGAAAGTTGATTTAGCTGTAAATGTTTATTTTATGGATTTTTATCCTAATAAATTACTTCCATCTTAATTGATCATTATTCACATATATTTCAAGAAATAAAATTTATGTTCATTTGTTATAACAGATCTGAACATAAAACAATGCAAAGAACAAAAGTATGCAATAAAAAGAACTATTTAAACTATAAAAAGGTTATAATTAATTTTACACATTTCAAAAACTGGCCAAGTGGCTATTTTATTATTACAAGGGATTAAAAACATATTCTGTTATAATTTGCCCCGTGAACAAGCCTGGTTTACTGAATTGCATATACGACGATATTTACTTCTGCTATGTGTAATCTAGTGTAGAATTATTTTATATTAATTTGAGTATATTCAATGTATTAAAAGTAGGATTATAATAAAATGATTATTCTATCATAATTATTAATCACTGAATCGTTTTTTCCATTTTAGATCGATATATTTTTGATAATATATCTTTCACAGTATTCCGGCCCACTATATTGTTAGATCATAGTCAAACGTGATATTTCGTAATAAGTTTACTACAAATAAGTTGTTTGTTAACATTTTTCAAAATTAAGTTAAAGAAATGGCACAAAATACTTGTATATATTTATCTATTTTTTATTTGAGCCTTATCTGACTATTGTTGATTATGGGAAGAATCAAATGGTGATAGAATAGAAAGTTATTTTTCAATACAGAGGCTTTGCAGGGAATTTGTTTAAAACAATGTTTATTTCAATATAATTATATTTTTTTACGCTACCCATCTAAAATAAAAATAGTTATGTATTTATAATAAACTATAAAATATTGTCGCGCTTGGGGGAGGCAGGACCTGTCTACAGCCTTTGCACATATAATGACTTTGGGGCCCGCTTACTGGAGTCCTCGAAAATCCAGCGCAACGGAGAATCTAAATTAATACTTTCCATAACTATAATAAATGTGAAACTAATTCCTAATTTAATAAGTGTCTCTATCTGGCGCCGCAACCACACCCATATAATCCAACATTATTTTAGTGTCAGCAGTTATCCACCGAATATCGACGACGTCTAATCGCTGCACGATAATTAGTTAACAATCTTATATTTGTAATCTAGGATTATCGGATTAACATTAAACAGTACATATATTACCGCACTATTTAACTATCTAATTAGACTACGGCTGAGATATAGATTAATATAGTTTTTAACCTATACAACATACCTTTCATTTTTATTATATTTATATTATCTTGCAAACATTACATCAGGTTTTAAAAGAAATAAAGTATTTTTATTAACACTCACAAAATTCTTCACCAATCATAAAGCCAAAATCTGTTGCTAAATATTTGCTAATATTAAAGTATAGTAAATTAATATTAATCGAGTTCCATGAATACCGAGTTTTGCATCATTTAGTGCGCACTCCTAAAAATGACAGAGAGAAGGAAAAGGATAAGTGAAGACATGAGGGAACTTATTATTGAGAA
>LDMZ01066889.1:0-13646 GCA_001455285.1 Sphaeromyxa zaharoni
TTTTTTATAAAAGGTAAAAATATGCCATTTTTCACAAAAATGTGACACTGAACCAGTTAAACAAAAATTTGTCATATATAATAATCTACAGAGGTGAAAAATATTTTCTCCGTTAATTACTTAGTTCATTTGAAATACACAAAGGTTTGATTGGTAACTAAAAATTTTTAAAAAATGTACTTAATTACATTATAACTAAAAATAAATGGTTCGTTAGATTCGCATACCTGGTGAATGCTAATAGATATGATTTTTATGAATAAATGTTGATAATAATATCAAATTATATGAAAAAGATTTAAAAATCCCTGGACCTTAGACTTTTTTTTTAAAAAACAGCGTGATTTGTTGTCTAAATTCAATTTTTTAAAGATGAATATAATACTACTTGAAATAACCAAATAAGTGAAAAAATTTCTATGTAATTAAATTAATAACATTTATGTATATATATGAGTAGAAAACACTCATAACAAATTAATAAAATTTAAAACAAATCGTTTTAATATCCTATATGATGTTTTAACTTGATAAAAGGATGCAAAAGAATTGAATTTTGCGAAATTTATAGTAATATTAATTATTAAGAAATTACGTTACCTAAATTCTAAAATTAAACATTCTTTTAATTTCTTGTACAAAGATACTCCAACTAATTCTTTTCGTGTACTACTCTGGTTATTAAAGTTGATTGTAATTGGCTAAGAACAAAATATATCTTTCATATATATCATTTGATCGTCAGAAAACTAAGTTATTAAATATAATTGTAAATGTAATAATAAAAGAAAAGTTTATTTACAGTAAAAAAACATAAAATGATTTATGAATCTTCCTACTTTTACGAAATGGAAAAAAATATTTTCAAAAATCAAAAATTTCAATTCTTTATTGTTAACGTTATGTAGTTATTAACAGATTTCGGAGCAAATGAGAAGTCAAAACCTACGTTTTTGCTACTAAAGGATAGCGTACAGCTTCAACATATTTTTGCTGAAGTACTTCTTACAGTCCAGTTCAGTGAATAATATCCGGGTTTAAAGCAATTTTCATAAAAAAATTAAAAATTACTAGTCATAATTTTTTTCATAAAAATATATACCAAAATTAAATGTAATTTTTCCAAATGAAATTTTTAATGCATTGAAGGTTTATAAAGCTTTTTTCGGCTTATTATTTAAAAATTTGATTTTTTTCAACGCAGGGTTCAGAAAATCTCTTCAAGTTTTGATAATATCGTGTGCAATTTTCAGGTTTTATTTGTGATCATATCAGGTTAAATTTAGTAAAAACGACCTGTGGATTTAAAAACCAACTATAATATGGCAGAAATATGGGAGAATGCCCATGTGCCATAATAAATTAATGAACAAATTGGATTTTAAGGAAAGGAATGTTTTTCATAACGATCATGTTTAACATGTTTCATTCCAGAAAACTTGAAAACAATTTTGTTAAATAACTACAAAAATGTTCGTTGTTGTAAGAGATTTAAAAATCTTTGAAATAAAATATCCCTTAATTTTTCATAGAAGTTCAAAAATAGAAATTTTATAAAGTCTAGCTGAAGTTCCCCCTCTTAGATCCATCCAAACTAGTTACTTCTATAGCATGAAACCTTTTTCATTTAAAAAAACTATATTTTCTCTATTCATGCTATATCTTTCCCTATCATCTATCGTGAAATGTTTTTCTTCTTTCAAAAACTTTATATGGAAGTTAAAAGAACTGAGATCTTTTGTAGCTGTTTTTCTGTAAGCTCTTAAATCTGATCTCTAATAAAATATGTCTGTTTGACTATAGATCTTTTGCTGCAATTTTCAACTAAGGCAAAAAATTAATTCTTTTAGGAAATCATTTGATAGTGAGATATTATTGTCCCTATTGATGTCTTTTTTGTCCTTTGTGTAATTTTATACACTGTTTACACCTTCGAAATAGTGGTTATTTTTAAAATATTGATCATAGATACTTTATTGATTATAAATCCAGACATTTAAGCCAAAAAAAAATCAAATTTTTATCCTTGTCTGAAATATTTTGATTTTTTAACAATATATTTAATTTTAATTTTTAAAACTCGTTTTCCATAAGCAGGGTTGTGGCCAAAAATCTATTTTGAAAAATTGGCTACACAGGACAGTTCTAACTGGTTAGAAGCCTGCATATTGTTGAAAACAGATCAAAATTAAAGAAATAATTGAATTTTTTCTAAATGTTAATAACACAAAAATTTGAGTAAAAAAAAGAATTATTATATTTATGAGTTTGTTATTCCGTAAAGAAACGATCTTTTAAAATAATTAAATTGTACTTTTTTAAATATGCAATAGAAAAATTAAATTATAATGACATTTACAATTTTAGCAAAAAAAGAAATTTAACTCCGTTAAATATAACTTACGTCTGATTTCAATTAAATATGGCTTAGGTTTGACTACATTTACGGCACTTTATAATAGATTTCTATTACATTACCTGAATTAAAATCATAACAAAACTTTTTCAATTTAGTTATTCTTGATTGCAAATATTATCTTTGTTAAATAAAGTGATTTATTACTATATTTAAAAAGTGAAATAAAAGAAATGTAAGGAGTAAGTGATAAATAATTTGGGAAGTAATTATTTTTAGTATGCAAGAAACATGCTTTTAGGTAAAAATACATTTAAAAATAATTTTTATGTTGGGATAATACTGATAGTATTTACTTCACTTGTATTCACATAGCAAAATATAAGATCAATATATAGTAAAAAGTTGTATTCAGTCATGAATAACCTTAAATATCAATACGAATTCCGATCATTGATTTCATGTAAACAACGATTTACACTAAAATTAGGTAAATTCGATTTTAGTATAAAAGAAAGCTCTAAAATAAAATATATCTTGATTGACAGCTTAATAGTATTTTTTAAGTTATGCTAAAAAATAATATAAAAATTCAATCAATGAAAAATGAATTCCAAAACTCATGACAGATCAATTTTCAACTTTTTGCATGAATAAAAAAAAATACTTAGTTCTTAGATAGATATTAGTATATATTAATCCTAGAATACAATATAATAAATGATCTTCTCCAGTCAAATGTGGTATCGAATTAGCTTTAGTATTTATTCTTCCTTTGCACGTTCATAAGTTGTTAATTTTTTTATATTATAAAATATTTAAATATTGATAGACAAATACCGTGTAAATTAAAGGTTATTAATACTGAATTTGAGGTTTTTCCTCAAACTAGAAGACAAGTCCGTTCATAAACTACACTATTTTCTTCTACAGTCCCCACGATTCCCCACTAGTAAATTATTATTTTTAAATTTTTTAGATAATTTAAAAATAATTTTCATGTCATTTGTTGGCTATTATTTTAGATAACACTCAAAATAAAATTAAAGAACCAACTATGTTATTATGATAAATAATAATTTATTAGTTTTGAATAAATTTTTGTGACATAGAAAGCTAAATTTTACATGATGTAATTAAATAAATAACTTTAATTTCAAATTAGCATGAGTATCAGCATATTAAACAATTTTTTATAAGCTATACTAAAATTTGAGAAATCTTTTCAAGATTTTAATTTAAAAGATTTCATAAAATGAAGAATAGAATCTTTTTAATTCGAGAAAGAAAAAAAGACAGCAGGAGCTTTTCCATACAAAATCGTAGTTGAAGATGAGGAAACCTTTTTTTGAAAAAACGTTCATTTGAAAATTATCACTACTAATTAACAGACTAGTTAAGGTTAAACAACAAAAAAAATATAAAAAAGATTTTTCAGAAATCATTCAAATCATTTTTAAACGAAATTAGGACAAAGAAGGTAATTTACTCTTTAAATAGATTATATCAAACCCGACCTTTAAGATTTTAGAATAAGAAAATTTATCAAAGGGATATTATATACACTACAAAAAAACATATTTAAAAAATGATTTTTAGGGTATTAGCTGAAAATGAGTCCTGTGATATCGGAAAAAAGAAAAAAATTTTGTTTATTTATAAATATATATGACATTATACCTCCTAAAATTTTAATATACCAAAAGCGGAAGCCACGTACTAAACTATGAAAATTTCAACAGTAAGGATTTATTTTTTCACAAAATATTTACTGGTATAAACTATAACTTTCAACCAAAGGTCTAAAAAATATACTTTTATAAAATATATGAAGCTGTTTAGAAACCATTTTATTATTAAAATATCTTAGTTTTTTTTTGACTGAATTAATTAATTAGATTACATGAAAAAATATTCGCAATCTATCTTTAAAAGTGATAATAAAAGTTTTCAAAAAATTAGTGAGTAGAGTCCTGCAAAACACTCTCAGGTATGAGAACATAGTTCTTACACTCAAACAAGTGTTTAAGTCTAAATAATACCTTATGGTTTGTATCAAATAATTTCAATGGAGAACGGATAATCACTCACATAAATAAGGAAAAATTCTTATAAAAAAATTAATTCAGTATATTATGGTAGTCACGCTACTTAATCCCACTTCTGAAGAATTCTTTATTTCTCCAGTATTATGACGATCCTCAGCATGTACACAAATACTTAAAAATTTAAACAGAGAAAAATTAAACTTAGGCTAAAAATGGTTATTCAACAGTATCTAAGTATCAGCTTAATTAAAATTTTATGGGGTACTTAGGATTTCTTCCTCTAAAAACTAACACAAAGAACATAATGCTAAAGCCTTTGGTCGGAAATATATAGAAAATTAGTTTAAAAGCTTTTGTAAACATTTTATGTTTAAGAGTACAATACATTTATGTAATAATAGTTCTTTTTTTAAGCCTTTTTCATGAGATCCGATTAATTTTTGTTTACAAAAAATAACCCAAATTAATAACTTGTAAAAATGTTAAAATATTTTTAAAAAAATATGGTTAAAGCTAGATCGGTATCAACTTTCACAATTCAGCATTTATAATAGATTCTCTAACAATGACAAAACCAATGTAACCTGGCTCCGTTAGTTAAAAGTAATATTTAAGATAATCTGTAAAAAAATTGCTTTATAATAAATTATATCTACAATCTCTTTGTGGATCAAATTAACAAAAATTTTCACTAGTTGTTTTTATAATAATAAAACTTTTAGGAATTATCGTACACTTCCACTGTAAAAGGAGATTGTATATTTTCTATGGAAAAATTTATCTAAATATTAATTATATTTTTACAAATAAACCTGTTTTAGAAGAGAATCATCTAATTTTGAATTCACGTTTTCCATTTGATAATTGTGATTTTTTTGCCAATTCAATAGCCTCTTAGCAACTCTTATAGTTAATGAAAAATAATCGTTCCCTAGCTTATTAAAAATTTTGAAATGTTCATTTTGAACAAGGTTATTAATATCATTGCATCTTATTTACTGAAAAGAATATATTAATTAAAACCTTGTTAGTAAATAAAGAAATGAATGGCACTGGTAGTCATTTAATTCAGAATTGCAGCTAGAAATAAATGAATTAAGATATGTTTTCCAGAATAAATTCATTTCATTTTGAGATAATGGGATATTACTAAGTTAATAAACCAACGAAACAAAAGAAAAAACCGATGGTTAATTTCATCAGAGATATTCCAAAGCACTTCTACCGATACCTTTGTTGATGGATTAGTAATGTGTTGTAAATATAAACGCCAAAGTTCAAGATCATCAATTTTAAAATATACCATTAAATAAAACAATAAATAAGAATCATTAATTGATTTTCTGCTTAATAATGTCCGTAATATTGTTCTTTTATCTTGCTCAAACAGGTTCTGGACACCAAGATTAATAGCACAACGACTGAGTTCTAAAGAAAAGTAATCATAGGAGTATAGAACCATCAGATCATTAAGTGGAGGAATATTTTCTAAATAGCAATAATCATCTGAAAATAAATTTTTTATCTTTTTTTTGAACACACAACTATACCATTCATGAATGTATATTAGTGAAGTAATAGCAATCTTTGAAGAAAAAATTTCCTGTTTTCGACAAAGCAAATTTGTTGCTTTCTCTGAATATTTTGGAATATAACGATTGTTAATTATACTTGAGAAAGTTTCGAATCCAGATTTTTCGACAATTAAGTCTACCAATGTTTTAGAAACAATATTCGATCCATCACTCCGTAACAACCCCGAACGGATGTTATCTTCACATTCTTTACTTGCATATAATTTTGATTCTCCAATTATTACTGAAATTATTAAAGAAAAAATTTTTAAAGAGGAAATTTGGGGTAAAGGTGATGCCAACCATTCATGAATACAACTGATCCAAATTTTCAATAAATTTATCCCCCCAGAGATTGATATTAATGCCATCGATATATCATACAGCCAAGAACCACACTTTCCAAATTGAGCTGGTAAGTTTTGAAAATTTAATGATACATTACATAATTTGTGTACCAACTTATCAGGATCAATAAGTTCTGCCCTGAATGCATTAACATCGAGCCCAAAATCAATTAGCAAAGCTTCCATCCTAGATATTCTCCACACAAGCAGAGCGTCTCCATATTCTTTTTCAATTTCTTCAGTGCACGAAGCTGATTGAATATCCAGTTCTTGCGCTAGATTGTCTCTCAAAGTCACTGTCTGTAAATTAGAAAATGTATCATTTTTTTCAATTAGGTATACCTGTATTCTATTGGCGATCCACTCAAAAACTAACGTTCTGCAATTTGAAGCCTTATTGTTTACAACTTCATTGTTTACATTTCTTCGTTTCGTGTAAAATTCAGCAACTAAAGCAGCAGCACGAATAGCAACTCGAAGATTTTTAATAAGTATCAATATAGATTTGAATTTGATCCATAGAATATCATTAGAATAGTTAAAAAGTAGAGAGTGAAATGACTTATCCTGGTACAGAAAAGAATCGTTTAAGATATTTAAAGAATTTGCTATCGAAAAATACATTACATAATCAAGTTTAGGTTTCAAAATGTTAATTACTTTGAACAACTTTTTGTAATTATTACAGTCTAATTCATTTTGTAAAACATTCCACAAGTTATTAATCAATAGGGTTAAAGGAAGTTTAGTATAAATAATATCATGAAGTGATTTGAACTCTTTGGAACTTGAATCACTTGGGTTATTATCAGGAATAAACAAAATTTTTTTTATTTTAGAAAGTTGTTCTTTAAATATCTCTAGTTCCTTTTGTGTTGGAGGATAAATTCTATCATAGGATTTAAGAGCTTTAGTAAGAGAAATGCCATACCTTGATAACGATTTGAAAATTTTGTAATGTTCATTACTGGAATCAATGTTACAATGTATAATTGTATGAGCCAACTCTGATAAAATTTGATAACAATAAAACGGTACTGTGAAAAAAAGTTGGACAAGTAAATCACCGATGAATAATTTGGTTTCTGTATCTTCAAAATATTCATAATTAAATTTCAGCCATTTCATTACTCTGGTAAATTCATAACTAATTATTGGCTCATTATCTCTAACAAAACATATTTTCCATATCATTCCATATATATAAACTCTAAACGAGGAGAAAAAGTTAAGCTTAAATGCATGACAATAGGATGATAAGAAATTTTGATTGAAGTATATTCCGGTTTTAATATTGGCAGAGTATATTCTTCCGCTAAGAACACCAATATTAAAAATTTCCGTGGCGTAGCCGTAAAATGAACCGCAGGCCATAGCATTAAACTTATTATCACAATCAGAAATCCAGCTAAGAATCCATTCAGTCCATACAGATGGTAAGAAATATTTTTCACACAAAATGAATAAATGCTTTTCTTGCCTTAAAAATGATAAGTGAATTCCAACCATCGAAAGATCATTAAGATTATACATTAAACCATTTTTTAATGTTCGATCCATGAGATAGTATGCGTCATCAGTATTTAGAATAGATCCAACAGCAACGGATATGGATTTTGTATTGCATGGATAATATGTAAATAAACAGTAAACTAAATCAATGCATGCATCGTCAAATTGCCTTCGATATGGTGAATCATATGGCAAACATGACAGCAATAAAAATGCTAAAATAGGATGATTTGATTTAAAGAGTAATTCAGCAAAACCTTCAAAATGATCTTTATATTTAGAATTAGACGACGAATTAAAATATAATAGATTCAAAAGTGTTTTCAAGAAAAGATCTTGCAGCTTGTTATCCCATAACAATAGTAAATCCTTTGTATAAATTTTGGCAAGTGAATTAGTGAACCAATCCGGACCATGCTTATCCAAGGAAAAATCTGATGTTTCAGTAAACGAATTTATCATTCCATTAAAGATTGAAAAGATTTTTCTAATATTAAAATACTCGTGAATATTATGTTTTTCACTTTTTATCAAAATCCATGAAAGAGACTCTAAACATTCTGATAAAAATTTTTTCAACTGTTGTAGCCCAATCAAATGGTTTTTAGTACTAGAAGAAATATATTCAAAAATATGTTGCAAAAATGAAACTATATCATATATAGAGTAGCACCGTTTAAGAACTGTTTCAAATATGATTTTAAAATAAAAAAGATCGGATATTTTAAAATTAAAATCGGATTCATAAAGCCTATCGCAAAATAGAGTAAGCTCGATCTTGTTATTTAAAAATTCAACAAATAGTGTATCAAGACTACAATCAGATATTGGTACCTGAAATTCGAGAATACAAGTATACAGCAGGGAAAAATTATTTTCCACCTGTGACTTAAAGTAGTAGTTTGAAAGATGCTGAGATGATTTAGAGATAATTGGAATTAATAAAGGTATTGCGTAGTTAGCAAATCTAAGACGTGTAGCAAATGTTTTAGCCTTGAATGTATCTAGAATAATAGTACATACTCTATTACAAACATGAAAGACATCATCTTCCGAGGAAGAACAGTATATGATTTTAGGTAAAGAATTTTTTTTCATTGGTATTTCTAGATCGAAAACCGCTTTTACTAACCTGCACACAATATCACTAAAGAATTTTTGATTATAAAAATCCTTCACTCCCATGATAATATCAAATGTGTCTTCTGTATTTTTAAAGTTCTGTTCTTTCCAATAAGTTATTAAATTCGACAATAATGACTTAAACACCCTTCTATCCCCTTTCAAAATGCATGCAATATTCAAACTATGAATCCCCATATCATTCATGTTACGAATAATGCAAAAATACTTTTTGAAAAAATTAATTTGTGTATTTTTTGAGTATTTTTCAAATTGTTCACAGAAAAATTCATTTACATGATCATTCCACGGGAATTCGGACTGTTTCAAAATTTCGATAGTTGCAAATACTTCATTTTCAGCTTCTTCACACCGACGACACAATTTTATCATTTTTAACTCTTCATCTTGATGAGATTTGAGTATACTAATATTGGTAAATTTTGGCATAGAAATGTAGTTAATTACAATATCATCATAACTCAGGTTTTGTTGAGAACAAAATGGCTTAATAAATTCCGATAAAAACTTTTCAAACGATACTCCATAGTGAGATTTTAATATAAGATTGTAAAGAAACTGACTCGAGCTAGTTTCGGATTTAAAATCAGAGAAATAAAAATTGATCCCATAAGAATCAGAACAATGCTGCAGTATCTTGAAAATGAACCATAAATCAAACAATTTTTTAATGTTGTCAGAAAATAGATCCAAGTAAAAATTACTAGTGTTTGTTACTAGTACATTCCACCATTTCGATTGTGGGGATAGAGATTCGTTAACAGATGAATGAAAGGATGAATCAATTAAATATTTCTTCATATAAAAATCATTCAACTTTTTTACATGGGTAGCAACAAGCGTCGACTTAATGAAATTTGCATCATCATTAAGATCAATCAAAGAAATTGATTCAGTGATAATTAATAACCTTTCAGATTGAATCATTGATGACGAAGAGTTGGTATATTCAGAGATCAATTCTAAAATATATTTTAGTATAAGGTTAAAAAAAAGTATGTATGGTTCTTTTTCGATAAAGCTCTCAATAATACCTATTCGGGTAATGATCCAAGGAATAATTTCAATTTTTATGAAATTCAGAAGTACCGACTCTCCCATTTCCGGACTCTTTGAATTGGTAATTTTAATAAAAATCTTTTCCAACTCTGATATATTACTTTCATTAATAACTATGTATGAATTTAAGAAATGCCAAACGGTAAAAACACCAGAATCCATGTCATTTTTAAATAAAAATTCAACAAATTCGCGAAAAATAATTATACTACTACTTTCTTTAACTTGGTGAGCTAAAAAAATAAGATCCTCCGACAGTGAGGAAGAAAAACAGGAATTCAAATATAAACACATTCTTAATATATTAGAAACATATGACAATTTTAGGAAATAGGGATCCTCGGGTTCTATCAAATTTAAGACAATGCTAATAAGCTCTATTGAAGAAGAAATATCCAAAATTACTGTATTATAAATCTTTTCTAAGAATGAATTGTCAAGGTGAATCTTAAATAAAATTCCACGTAATTGTTTAAGATATTTCAACCCATTTGCAGCAGTTAATGTAAAGTCGAGACATGACCAGTTTTCACGTAATGATAACTTGTATAATAAATAGCTCCCCCACTTTTCATAAAGTAACAACGAGCTTAAGTTATATTTATTTATAAGGGATGCAGCTTGGGTAAACTTATTTTTTGCAAGTAAAATTTCTACACGCAGTTCTGTAGTGATTTCTGCGATTTCTTTAACTTTTAATTGAATACCTTTATCAGTTTGATGGATAAGTGAAATCTTAAAAGAGTTTAATTCATTGAAATAAAAGCTGGATAACGACTTAAGAATACTATTTTGATGAAGATCAACAGAATATATCGTACTAAGATCAGGAACTGAAGCAATTACTATGCTTTTACACCTTTCAGACCCCTCACGTAACGTAGAATAAATAACTACTCCTCCATCATTATCCCACTTTTTACCAAACTCAAAGCATTCAATTCGAAGAGATTGGATCTGATTGATAATAACCATCAAACTTGAAATTCCAACACACAGGGTATTATCTTCACGTAAAACCATAAAATAACTATGATCGTATGAATAAGCCATAGATAGGGGTAATGAATTTTCACTGCTACAAACAGAGCAGACTTCAATAACATTCGAATCTGCAAATCCAGGTTTTGAATCATCGCTGAGAAAGGATGATATTTCAAATGAAGACGTACCCTCGTCGGAAATGAGCAAACTAAACCAATTGATTTTATATTCGGCAGAGTGCTGGAAATATCCACAACCAAGCAATCTATTGAAGCAGAAGGCTTGTGAATTCTTGAGTGAGTTCTTAGTTAGCTCTTTAACACGATATTCATTTTCAATATCTCCGTTTGAATTATCACGAAAGATTTCTGACAAAGAAATCCTAAATGCAATCCCCGTTAAGTCAGGGTAGAATAATAAAATATCTACCAAACAGTCGTTCAATATAAGTGCTTTGATAAAAGTAATCTTTTCTTTTATGTCCAAACACTCAGACACAGGTAACTTAACATGGTTTATTGGCGGAAATCTATATATTGTTAAATTTCCATTCATATCTCCAGCAAACAAAAACTCTGTCCCAAGCTGATATATTACGTCGACACATTCAATGCACTTATCACGAACAATTTCATTTATATTTCCATTGCCATCAATAGACATTATTCCTTCCGCATACTTTACAACTGCATGGTCTTGGAAGTTAATAACTACATCAAATTTCGCATATTCAGTATCACTTGACTGTAAATAACTTTTATCAACAACCGTATTTTCCTGAAACAAGTTTCCACGGTATTCCATCGTGTCACAGCAGTCAGATATATCAGACATAACTCCAGGCTAAAGCACAAGGTTCAGTTTAAAAAATCCCGCTTTAGACCTTTTTACAAAGTTCGAATACCTCCGTTATTCGATCCCATTCGGAATTCTTGATGGGTTGATTAATATTTTTTGGACTCTTATTTGTTTTACCTTGTGTTATCGTCATTTAAAATATTTTTATTAGTCATCTGATCTATGAATGATGTTCTAATTTTTCCAGAGAATTTCTGGTATTATACAGGATAGATTAAATTCAATTTATTTAATGAGATCGCGTGGCTGTGTTTGGGAGGTTTTTGTGTAATACTCACTTTCCAAAATATGTAATTGAAGCTAGTACTGATTTTGTCAAAAGATGAAAGGTGTGTAACTTATAATTTTAAATTCTTCTAAAAATTATTTAATCGCGATAACGGACGGGATCATTTCGTATAGCTTTATTTTGTCATTGCAATTTTCTCTGTTTTTTTATGAAACAATGGAAATGCCGAAACCCATGCTATAAAAGGACGTCTCAGAAGTATAAATTTAAATAAATTTCGAAGAATGCTACCCAGGATAATGCTATTGGAAATCAACATGAGTTTTCATAATATGGACGAATAATTCTATTCTTCTCGATTATAGTTTCAAAGCACCGTTTTATGGCTTAAATGAATTTGCTCATACGTGTTTGTTGCAATTAGAAATTGTATTATAGCACATTGTATTTGATTATATTAACATGAACCCCGTCACCTAGTTATGTATCCAGTGTTTTTTCTGTTCACAACATTGCTCATCTGGAATGGGGATAAAAAATATGACGAATTAACTTCTTTCTACACCCTATCAAGTGACCCAAATATTAATGTCAAATTTACTGTTTAATATCATATTCTGTTGGCAATAAGGGACTATTCAAGTATAGAAGATCTTATGTTTAGTACGATCGAATAAAATTACACTCTGGAATTACAAAAATTTTCCTAGGTTAAGGATGGCGAATATCTCATTAGTGAGTCACAAGTAATCCACCTGAAATTTGGTATTTTAATCGGAAAAAACTATATAATTTTGATTTCAAGATCATTTCGCAAAATTCCAGACCGCTAGAATTTTTGTAAAGCCTTTACTTACATGTGTATATATTAATAAGAAAATATTATTAGAAAAATGTTTTAAATTAATGACTAAAAATCTAATTATGTTTGTATGAGAATATTTTTTATTCATTCTCGTAATGTGGGATAGGTTCATGACTTCAAACCGAAATAGTCTGATACTTCAAATAATTTTATAGTTAAATAATGAGTAAGAAAACTGTTTTTATCTATTAAAAATTTGTGGGCTCACAAACGCCGACAGTCACTATTAACAAGAAATATCAATATACTTACAGTAATTGGAGAATATCTTATGTAATTTTTATCATGGTTACTTTTCTGTCAATTTTTTTGGTCAATTAAAGCTTTAATGTATCATATTTCGGTTAAAAGAATCAATTATATGGTAAAAATTATATACCTTGGCTGATGATTTTGTTACATTTTAGATTTTTGTTATATAATTAACTTATTGAAAGATAATTTATGGTTTTAAGAAAGCAACCTCAGATTTAACATTATTATTTAAAACTGGTAAATATTGATTAATAAAAGTTAGCTCTGTGCGTGTCAAAATTTTGTTCAGAACTCCTGATCTAAACCCTACACAATCAACAAAATCGGATATAACTATTTAACTACCAGAAAAGCCCTGATTTTCCTCAAGAACGATTAATGAGAAAATGAACAGGTATCATGAATAGATTTTCCAT
>LDMZ01066890.1:0-19899 GCA_001455285.1 Sphaeromyxa zaharoni
TTTTTTATAAAAGGTAAAAATATGCCATTTTTCACAAAAATGTGACACTGAACCAGTTAAACAAAAATTTGTCATATATAATAATCTACAGAGGTGAAAAATATTTTCTCCGTTAATTACTTAGTTCATTTGAAATACACAAAGGTTTGATTGGTAACTAAAAATTTTTAAAAAATGTACTTAATTACATTATAACTAAAAATAAATGGTTCGTTAGATTCGCATACCTGGTGAATGCTAATAGATATGATTTTTATGAATAAATGTTGATAATAATATCAAATTATATGAAAAAGATTTAAAAATCCCTGGACCTTAGACTTTTTTTTTAAAAAACAGCGTGATTTGTTGTCTAAATTCAATTTTTTAAAGATGAATATAATACTACTTGAAATAACCAAATAAGTGAAAAAATTTCTATGTAATTAAATTAATAACATTTATGTATATATATGAGTAGAAAACACTCATAACAAATTAATAAAATTTAAAACAAATCGTTTTAATATCCTATATGATGTTTTAACTTGATAAAAGGATGCAAAAGAATTGAATTTTGCGAAATTTATAGTAATATTAATTATTAAGAAATTACGTTACCTAAATTCTAAAATTAAACATTCTTTTAATTTCTTGTACAAAGATACTCCAACTAATTCTTTTCGTGTACTACTCTGGTTATTAAAGTTGATTGTAATTGGCTAAGAACAAAATATATCTTTCATATATATCATTTGATCGTCAGAAAACTAAGTTATTAAATATAATTGTAAATGTAATAATAAAAGAAAAGTTTATTTACAGTAAAAAAACATAAAATGATTTATGAATCTTCCTACTTTTACGAAATGGAAAAAAATATTTTCAAAAATCAAAAATTTCAATTCTTTATTGTTAACGTTATGTAGTTATTAACAGATTTCGGAGCAAATGAGAAGTCAAAACCTACGTTTTTGCTACTAAAGGATAGCGTACAGCTTCAACATATTTTTGCTGAAGTACTTCTTACAGTCCAGTTCAGTGAATAATATCCGGGTTTAAAGCAATTTTCATAAAAAAATTAAAAATTACTAGTCATAATTTTTTTCATAAAAATATATACCAAAATTAAATGTAATTTTTCCAAATGAAATTTTTAATGCATTGAAGGTTTATAAAGCTTTTTTCGGCTTATTATTTAAAAATTTGATTTTTTTCAACGCAGGGTTCAGAAAATCTCTTCAAGTTTTGATAATATCGTGTGCAATTTTCAGGTTTTATTTGTGATCATATCAGGTTAAATTTAGTAAAAACGACCTGTGGATTTAAAAACCAACTATAATATGGCAGAAATATGGGAGAATGCCCATGTGCCATAATAAATTAATGAACAAATTGGATTTTAAGGAAAGGAATGTTTTTCATAACGATCATGTTTAACATGTTTCATTCCAGAAAACTTGAAAACAATTTTGTTAAATAACTACAAAAATGTTCGTTGTTGTAAGAGATTTAAAAATCTTTGAAATAAAATATCCCTTAATTTTTCATAGAAGTTCAAAAATAGAAATTTTATAAAGTCTAGCTGAAGTTCCCCCTCTTAGATCCATCCAAACTAGTTACTTCTATAGCATGAAACCTTTTTCATTTAAAAAAACTATATTTTCTCTATTCATGCTATATCTTTCCCTATCATCTATCGTGAAATGTTTTTCTTCTTTCAAAAACTTTATATGGAAGTTAAAAGAACTGAGATCTTTTGTAGCTGTTTTTCTGTAAGCTCTTAAATCTGATCTCTAATAAAATATGTCTGTTTGACTATAGATCTTTTGCTGCAATTTTCAACTAAGGCAAAAAATTAATTCTTTTAGGAAATCATTTGATAGTGAGATATTATTGTCCCTATTGATGTCTTTTTTGTCCTTTGTGTAATTTTATACACTGTTTACACCTTCGAAATAGTGGTTATTTTTAAAATATTGATCATAGATACTTTATTGATTATAAATCCAGACATTTAAGCCAAAAAAAAATCAAATTTTTATCCTTGTCTGAAATATTTTGATTTTTTAACAATATATTTAATTTTAATTTTTAAAACTCGTTTTCCATAAGCAGGGTTGTGGCCAAAAATCTATTTTGAAAAATTGGCTACACAGGACAGTTCTAACTGGTTAGAAGCCTGCATATTGTTGAAAACAGATCAAAATTAAAGAAATAATTGAATTTTTTCTAAATGTTAATAACACAAAAATTTGAGTAAAAAAAAGAATTATTATATTTATGAGTTTGTTATTCCGTAAAGAAACGATCTTTTAAAATAATTAAATTGTACTTTTTTAAATATGCAATAGAAAAATTAAATTATAATGACATTTACAATTTTAGCAAAAAAAGAAATTTAACTCCGTTAAATATAACTTACGTCTGATTTCAATTAAATATGGCTTAGGTTTGACTACATTTACGGCACTTTATAATAGATTTCTATTACATTACCTGAATTAAAATCATAACAAAACTTTTTCAATTTAGTTATTCTTGATTGCAAATATTATCTTTGTTAAATAAAGTGATTTATTACTATATTTAAAAAGTGAAATAAAAGAAATGTAAGGAGTAAGTGATAAATAATTTGGGAAGTAATTATTTTTAGTATGCAAGAAACATGCTTTTAGGTAAAAATACATTTAAAAATAATTTTTATGTTGGGATAATACTGATAGTATTTACTTCACTTGTATTCACATAGCAAAATATAAGATCAATATATAGTAAAAAGTTGTATTCAGTCATGAATAACCTTAAATATCAATACGAATTCCGATCATTGATTTCATGTAAACAACGATTTACACTAAAATTAGGTAAATTCGATTTTAGTATAAAAGAAAGCTCTAAAATAAAATATATCTTGATTGACAGCTTAATAGTATTTTTTAAGTTATGCTAAAAAATAATATAAAAATTCAATCAATGAAAAATGAATTCCAAAACTCATGACAGATCAATTTTCAACTTTTTGCATGAATAAAAAAAAATACTTAGTTCTTAGATAGATATTAGTATATATTAATCCTAGAATACAATATAATAAATGATCTTCTCCAGTCAAATGTGGTATCGAATTAGCTTTAGTATTTATTCTTCCTTTGCACGTTCATAAGTTGTTAATTTTTTTATATTATAAAATATTTAAATATTGATAGACAAATACCGTGTAAATTAAAGGTTATTAATACTGAATTTGAGGTTTTTCCTCAAACTAGAAGACAAGTCCGTTCATAAACTACACTATTTTCTTCTACAGTCCCCACGATTCCCCACTAGTAAATTATTATTTTTAAATTTTTTAGATAATTTAAAAATAATTTTCATGTCATTTGTTGGCTATTATTTTAGATAACACTCAAAATAAAATTAAAGAACCAACTATGTTATTATGATAAATAATAATTTATTAGTTTTGAATAAATTTTTGTGACATAGAAAGCTAAATTTTACATGATGTAATTAAATAAATAACTTTAATTTCAAATTAGCATGAGTATCAGCATATTAAACAATTTTTTATAAGCTATACTAAAATTTGAGAAATCTTTTCAAGATTTTAATTTAAAAGATTTCATAAAATGAAGAATAGAATCTTTTTAATTCGAGAAAGAAAAAAAGACAGCAGGAGCTTTTCCATACAAAATCGTAGTTGAAGATGAGGAAACCTTTTTTTGAAAAAACGTTCATTTGAAAATTATCACTACTAATTAACAGACTAGTTAAGGTTAAACAACAAAAAAAATATAAAAAAGATTTTTCAGAAATCATTCAAATCATTTTTAAACGAAATTAGGACAAAGAAGGTAATTTACTCTTTAAATAGATTATATCAAACCCGACCTTTAAGATTTTAGAATAAGAAAATTTATCAAAGGGATATTATATACACTACAAAAAAACATATTTAAAAAATGATTTTTAGGGTATTAGCTGAAAATGAGTCCTGTGATATCGGAAAAAAGAAAAAAATTTTGTTTATTTATAAATATATATGACATTATACCTCCTAAAATTTTAATATACCAAAAGCGGAAGCCACGTACTAAACTATGAAAATTTCAACAGTAAGGATTTATTTTTTCACAAAATATTTACTGGTATAAACTATAACTTTCAACCAAAGGTCTAAAAAATATACTTTTATAAAATATATGAAGCTGTTTAGAAACCATTTTATTATTAAAATATCTTAGTTTTTTTTTGACTGAATTAATTAATTAGATTACATGAAAAAATATTCGCAATCTATCTTTAAAAGTGATAATAAAAGTTTTCAAAAAATTAGTGAGTAGAGTCCTGCAAAACACTCTCAGGTATGAGAACATAGTTCTTACACTCAAACAAGTGTTTAAGTCTAAATAATACCTTATGGTTTGTATCAAATAATTTCAATGGAGAACGGATAATCACTCACATAAATAAGGAAAAATTCTTATAAAAAAATTAATTCAGTATATTATGGTAGTCACGCTACTTAATCCCACTTCTGAAGAATTCTTTATTTCTCCAGTATTATGACGATCCTCAGCATGTACACAAATACTTAAAAATTTAAACAGAGAAAAATTAAACTTAGGCTAAAAATGGTTATTCAACAGTATCTAAGTATCAGCTTAATTAAAATTTTATGGGGTACTTAGGATTTCTTCCTCTAAAAACTAACACAAAGAACATAATGCTAAAGCCTTTGGTCGGAAATATATAGAAAATTAGTTTAAAAGCTTTTGTAAACATTTTATGTTTAAGAGTACAATACATTTATGTAATAATAGTTCTTTTTTTAAGCCTTTTTCATGAGATCCGATTAATTTTTGTTTACAAAAAATAACCCAAATTAATAACTTGTAAAAATGTTAAAATATTTTTAAAAAAATATGGTTAAAGCTAGATCGGTATCAACTTTCACAATTCAGCATTTATAATAGATTCTCTAACAATGACAAAACCAATGTAACCTGGCTCCGTTAGTTAAAAGTAATATTTAAGATAATCTGTAAAAAAATTGCTTTATAATAAATTATATCTACAATCTCTTTGTGGATCAAATTAACAAAAATTTTCACTAGTTGTTTTTATAATAATAAAACTTTTAGGAATTATCGTACACTTCCACTGTAAAAGGAGATTGTATATTTTCTATGGAAAAATTTATCTAAATATTAATTATATTTTTACAAATAAACCTGTTTTAGAAGAGAATCATCTAATTTTGAATTCACGTTTTCCATTTGATAATTGTGATTTTTTTGCCAATTCAATAGCCTCTTAGCAACTCTTATAGTTAATGAAAAATAATCGTTCCCTAGCTTATTAAAAATTTTGAAATGTTCATTTTGAACAAGGTTATTAATATCATTGCATCTTATTTACTGAAAAGAATATATTAATTAAAACCTTGTTAGTAAATAAAGAAATGAATGGCACTGGTAGTCATTTAATTCAGAATTGCAGCTAGAAATAAATGAATTAAGATATGTTTTCCAGAATAAATTCATTTCATTTTGAGATAATGGGATATTACTAAGTTAATAAACCAACGAAACAAAAGAAAAAACCGATGGTTAATTTCATCAGAGATATTCCAAAGCACTTCTACCGATACCTTTGTTGATGGATTAGTAATGTGTTGTAAATATAAACGCCAAAGTTCAAGATCATCAATTTTAAAATATACCATTAAATAAAACAATAAATAAGAATCATTAATTGATTTTCTGCTTAATAATGTCCGTAATATTGTTCTTTTATCTTGCTCAAACAGGTTCTGGACACCAAGATTAATAGCACAACGACTGAGTTCTAAAGAAAAGTAATCATAGGAGTATAGAACCATCAGATCATTAAGTGGAGGAATATTTTCTAAATAGCAATAATCATCTGAAAATAAATTTTTTATCTTTTTTTTGAACACACAACTATACCATTCATGAATGTATATTAGTGAAGTAATAGCAATCTTTGAAGAAAAAATTTCCTGTTTTCGACAAAGCAAATTTGTTGCTTTCTCTGAATATTTTGGAATATAACGATTGTTAATTATACTTGAGAAAGTTTCGAATCCAGATTTTTCGACAATTAAGTCTACCAATGTTTTAGAAACAATATTCGATCCATCACTCCGTAACAACCCCGAACGGATGTTATCTTCACATTCTTTACTTGCATATAATTTTGATTCTCCAATTATTACTGAAATTATTAAAGAAAAAATTTTTAAAGAGGAAATTTGGGGTAAAGGTGATGCCAACCATTCATGAATACAACTGATCCAAATTTTCAATAAATTTATCCCCCCAGAGATTGATATTAATGCCATCGATATATCATACAGCCAAGAACCACACTTTCCAAATTGAGCTGGTAAGTTTTGAAAATTTAATGATACATTACATAATTTGTGTACCAACTTATCAGGATCAATAAGTTCTGCCCTGAATGCATTAACATCGAGCCCAAAATCAATTAGCAAAGCTTCCATCCTAGATATTCTCCACACAAGCAGAGCGTCTCCATATTCTTTTTCAATTTCTTCAGTGCACGAAGCTGATTGAATATCCAGTTCTTGCGCTAGATTGTCTCTCAAAGTCACTGTCTGTAAATTAGAAAATGTATCATTTTTTTCAATTAGGTATACCTGTATTCTATTGGCGATCCACTCAAAAACTAACGTTCTGCAATTTGAAGCCTTATTGTTTACAACTTCATTGTTTACATTTCTTCGTTTCGTGTAAAATTCAGCAACTAAAGCAGCAGCACGAATAGCAACTCGAAGATTTTTAATAAGTATCAATATAGATTTGAATTTGATCCATAGAATATCATTAGAATAGTTAAAAAGTAGAGAGTGAAATGACTTATCCTGGTACAGAAAAGAATCGTTTAAGATATTTAAAGAATTTGCTATCGAAAAATACATTACATAATCAAGTTTAGGTTTCAAAATGTTAATTACTTTGAACAACTTTTTGTAATTATTACAGTCTAATTCATTTTGTAAAACATTCCACAAGTTATTAATCAATAGGGTTAAAGGAAGTTTAGTATAAATAATATCATGAAGTGATTTGAACTCTTTGGAACTTGAATCACTTGGGTTATTATCAGGAATAAACAAAATTTTTTTTATTTTAGAAAGTTGTTCTTTAAATATCTCTAGTTCCTTTTGTGTTGGAGGATAAATTCTATCATAGGATTTAAGAGCTTTAGTAAGAGAAATGCCATACCTTGATAACGATTTGAAAATTTTGTAATGTTCATTACTGGAATCAATGTTACAATGTATAATTGTATGAGCCAACTCTGATAAAATTTGATAACAATAAAACGGTACTGTGAAAAAAAGTTGGACAAGTAAATCACCGATGAATAATTTGGTTTCTGTATCTTCAAAATATTCATAATTAAATTTCAGCCATTTCATTACTCTGGTAAATTCATAACTAATTATTGGCTCATTATCTCTAACAAAACATATTTTCCATATCATTCCATATATATAAACTCTAAACGAGGAGAAAAAGTTAAGCTTAAATGCATGACAATAGGATGATAAGAAATTTTGATTGAAGTATATTCCGGTTTTAATATTGGCAGAGTATATTCTTCCGCTAAGAACACCAATATTAAAAATTTCCGTGGCGTAGCCGTAAAATGAACCGCAGGCCATAGCATTAAACTTATTATCACAATCAGAAATCCAGCTAAGAATCCATTCAGTCCATACAGATGGTAAGAAATATTTTTCACACAAAATGAATAAATGCTTTTCTTGCCTTAAAAATGATAAGTGAATTCCAACCATCGAAAGATCATTAAGATTATACATTAAACCATTTTTTAATGTTCGATCCATGAGATAGTATGCGTCATCAGTATTTAGAATAGATCCAACAGCAACGGATATGGATTTTGTATTGCATGGATAATATGTAAATAAACAGTAAACTAAATCAATGCATGCATCGTCAAATTGCCTTCGATATGGTGAATCATATGGCAAACATGACAGCAATAAAAATGCTAAAATAGGATGATTTGATTTAAAGAGTAATTCAGCAAAACCTTCAAAATGATCTTTATATTTAGAATTAGACGACGAATTAAAATATAATAGATTCAAAAGTGTTTTCAAGAAAAGATCTTGCAGCTTGTTATCCCATAACAATAGTAAATCCTTTGTATAAATTTTGGCAAGTGAATTAGTGAACCAATCCGGACCATGCTTATCCAAGGAAAAATCTGATGTTTCAGTAAACGAATTTATCATTCCATTAAAGATTGAAAAGATTTTTCTAATATTAAAATACTCGTGAATATTATGTTTTTCACTTTTTATCAAAATCCATGAAAGAGACTCTAAACATTCTGATAAAAATTTTTTCAACTGTTGTAGCCCAATCAAATGGTTTTTAGTACTAGAAGAAATATATTCAAAAATATGTTGCAAAAATGAAACTATATCATATATAGAGTAGCACCGTTTAAGAACTGTTTCAAATATGATTTTAAAATAAAAAAGATCGGATATTTTAAAATTAAAATCGGATTCATAAAGCCTATCGCAAAATAGAGTAAGCTCGATCTTGTTATTTAAAAATTCAACAAATAGTGTATCAAGACTACAATCAGATATTGGTACCTGAAATTCGAGAATACAAGTATACAGCAGGGAAAAATTATTTTCCACCTGTGACTTAAAGTAGTAGTTTGAAAGATGCTGAGATGATTTAGAGATAATTGGAATTAATAAAGGTATTGCGTAGTTAGCAAATCTAAGACGTGTAGCAAATGTTTTAGCCTTGAATGTATCTAGAATAATAGTACATACTCTATTACAAACATGAAAGACATCATCTTCCGAGGAAGAACAGTATATGATTTTAGGTAAAGAATTTTTTTTCATTGGTATTTCTAGATCGAAAACCGCTTTTACTAACCTGCACACAATATCACTAAAGAATTTTTGATTATAAAAATCCTTCACTCCCATGATAATATCAAATGTGTCTTCTGTATTTTTAAAGTTCTGTTCTTTCCAATAAGTTATTAAATTCGACAATAATGACTTAAACACCCTTCTATCCCCTTTCAAAATGCATGCAATATTCAAACTATGAATCCCCATATCATTCATGTTACGAATAATGCAAAAATACTTTTTGAAAAAATTAATTTGTGTATTTTTTGAGTATTTTTCAAATTGTTCACAGAAAAATTCATTTACATGATCATTCCACGGGAATTCGGACTGTTTCAAAATTTCGATAGTTGCAAATACTTCATTTTCAGCTTCTTCACACCGACGACACAATTTTATCATTTTTAACTCTTCATCTTGATGAGATTTGAGTATACTAATATTGGTAAATTTTGGCATAGAAATGTAGTTAATTACAATATCATCATAACTCAGGTTTTGTTGAGAACAAAATGGCTTAATAAATTCCGATAAAAACTTTTCAAACGATACTCCATAGTGAGATTTTAATATAAGATTGTAAAGAAACTGACTCGAGCTAGTTTCGGATTTAAAATCAGAGAAATAAAAATTGATCCCATAAGAATCAGAACAATGCTGCAGTATCTTGAAAATGAACCATAAATCAAACAATTTTTTAATGTTGTCAGAAAATAGATCCAAGTAAAAATTACTAGTGTTTGTTACTAGTACATTCCACCATTTCGATTGTGGGGATAGAGATTCGTTAACAGATGAATGAAAGGATGAATCAATTAAATATTTCTTCATATAAAAATCATTCAACTTTTTTACATGGGTAGCAACAAGCGTCGACTTAATGAAATTTGCATCATCATTAAGATCAATCAAAGAAATTGATTCAGTGATAATTAATAACCTTTCAGATTGAATCATTGATGACGAAGAGTTGGTATATTCAGAGATCAATTCTAAAATATATTTTAGTATAAGGTTAAAAAAAAGTATGTATGGTTCTTTTTCGATAAAGCTCTCAATAATACCTATTCGGGTAATGATCCAAGGAATAATTTCAATTTTTATGAAATTCAGAAGTACCGACTCTCCCATTTCCGGACTCTTTGAATTGGTAATTTTAATAAAAATCTTTTCCAACTCTGATATATTACTTTCATTAATAACTATGTATGAATTTAAGAAATGCCAAACGGTAAAAACACCAGAATCCATGTCATTTTTAAATAAAAATTCAACAAATTCGCGAAAAATAATTATACTACTACTTTCTTTAACTTGGTGAGCTAAAAAAATAAGATCCTCCGACAGTGAGGAAGAAAAACAGGAATTCAAATATAAACACATTCTTAATATATTAGAAACATATGACAATTTTAGGAAATAGGGATCCTCGGGTTCTATCAAATTTAAGACAATGCTAATAAGCTCTATTGAAGAAGAAATATCCAAAATTACTGTATTATAAATCTTTTCTAAGAATGAATTGTCAAGGTGAATCTTAAATAAAATTCCACGTAATTGTTTAAGATATTTCAACCCATTTGCAGCAGTTAATGTAAAGTCGAGACATGACCAGTTTTCACGTAATGATAACTTGTATAATAAATAGCTCCCCCACTTTTCATAAAGTAACAACGAGCTTAAGTTATATTTATTTATAAGGGATGCAGCTTGGGTAAACTTATTTTTTGCAAGTAAAATTTCTACACGCAGTTCTGTAGTGATTTCTGCGATTTCTTTAACTTTTAATTGAATACCTTTATCAGTTTGATGGATAAGTGAAATCTTAAAAGAGTTTAATTCATTGAAATAAAAGCTGGATAACGACTTAAGAATACTATTTTGATGAAGATCAACAGAATATATCGTACTAAGATCAGGAACTGAAGCAATTACTATGCTTTTACACCTTTCAGACCCCTCACGTAACGTAGAATAAATAACTACTCCTCCATCATTATCCCACTTTTTACCAAACTCAAAGCATTCAATTCGAAGAGATTGGATCTGATTGATAATAACCATCAAACTTGAAATTCCAACACACAGGGTATTATCTTCACGTAAAACCATAAAATAACTATGATCGTATGAATAAGCCATAGATAGGGGTAATGAATTTTCACTGCTACAAACAGAGCAGACTTCAATAACATTCGAATCTGCAAATCCAGGTTTTGAATCATCGCTGAGAAAGGATGATATTTCAAATGAAGACGTACCCTCGTCGGAAATGAGCAAACTAAACCAATTGATTTTATATTCGGCAGAGTGCTGGAAATATCCACAACCAAGCAATCTATTGAAGCAGAAGGCTTGTGAATTCTTGAGTGAGTTCTTAGTTAGCTCTTTAACACGATATTCATTTTCAATATCTCCGTTTGAATTATCACGAAAGATTTCTGACAAAGAAATCCTAAATGCAATCCCCGTTAAGTCAGGGTAGAATAATAAAATATCTACCAAACAGTCGTTCAATATAAGTGCTTTGATAAAAGTAATCTTTTCTTTTATGTCCAAACACTCAGACACAGGTAACTTAACATGGTTTATTGGCGGAAATCTATATATTGTTAAATTTCCATTCATATCTCCAGCAAACAAAAACTCTGTCCCAAGCTGATATATTACGTCGACACATTCAATGCACTTATCACGAACAATTTCATTTATATTTCCATTGCCATCAATAGACATTATTCCTTCCGCATACTTTACAACTGCATGGTCTTGGAAGTTAATAACTACATCAAATTTCGCATATTCAGTATCACTTGACTGTAAATAACTTTTATCAACAACCGTATTTTCCTGAAACAAGTTTCCACGGTATTCCATCGTGTCACAGCAGTCAGATATATCAGACATAACTCCAGGCTAAAGCACAAGGTTCAGTTTAAAAAATCCCGCTTTAGACCTTTTTACAAAGTTCGAATACCTCCGTTATTCGATCCCATTCGGAATTCTTGATGGGTTGATTAATATTTTTTGGACTCTTATTTGTTTTACCTTGTGTTATCGTCATTTAAAATATTTTTATTAGTCATCTGATCTATGAATGATGTTCTAATTTTTCCAGAGAATTTCTGGTATTATACAGGATAGATTAAATTCAATTTATTTAATGAGATCGCGTGGCTGTGTTTGGGAGGTTTTTGTGTAATACTCACTTTCCAAAATATGTAATTGAAGCTAGTACTGATTTTGTCAAAAGATGAAAGGTGTGTAACTTATAATTTTAAATTCTTCTAAAAATTATTTAATCGCGATAACGGACGGGATCATTTCGTATAGCTTTATTTTGTCATTGCAATTTTCTCTGTTTTTTTATGAAACAATGGAAATGCCGAAACCCATGCTATAAAAGGACGTCTCAGAAGTATAAATTTAAATAAATTTCGAAGAATGCTACCCAGGATAATGCTATTGGAAATCAACATGAGTTTTCATAATATGGACGAATAATTCTATTCTTCTCGATTATAGTTTCAAAGCACCGTTTTATGGCTTAAATGAATTTGCTCATACGTGTTTGTTGCAATTAGAAATTGTATTATAGCACATTGTATTTGATTATATTAACATGAACCCCGTCACCTAGTTATGTATCCAGTGTTTTTTCTGTTCACAACATTGCTCATCTGGAATGGGGATAAAAAATATGACGAATTAACTTCTTTCTACACCCTATCAAGTGACCCAAATATTAATGTCAAATTTACTGTTTAATATCATATTCTGTTGGCAATAAGGGACTATTCAAGTATAGAAGATCTTATGTTTAGTACGATCGAATAAAATTACACTCTGGAATTACAAAAATTTTCCTAGGTTAAGGATGGCGAATATCTCATTAGTGAGTCACAAGTAATCCACCTGAAATTTGGTATTTTAATCGGAAAAAACTATATAATTTTGATTTCAAGATCATTTCGCAAAATTCCAGACCGCTAGAATTTTTGTAAAGCCTTTACTTACATGTGTATATATTAATAAGAAAATATTATTAGAAAAATGTTTTAAATTAATGACTAAAAATCTAATTATGTTTGTATGAGAATATTTTTTATTCATTCTCGTAATGTGGGATAGGTTCATGACTTCAAACCGAAATAGTCTGATACTTCAAATAATTTTATAGTTAAATAATGAGTAAGAAAACTGTTTTTATCTATTAAAAATTTGTGGGCTCACAAACGCCGACAGTCACTATTAACAAGAAATATCAATATACTTACAGTAATTGGAGAATATCTTATGTAATTTTTATCATGGTTACTTTTCTGTCAATTTTTTTGGTCAATTAAAGCTTTAATGTATCATATTTCGGTTAAAAGAATCAATTATATGGTAAAAATTATATACCTTGGCTGATGATTTTGTTACATTTTAGATTTTTGTTATATAATTAACTTATTGAAAGATAATTTATGGTTTTAAGAAAGCAACCTCAGATTTAACATTATTATTTAAAACTGGTAAATATTGATTAATAAAAGTTAGCTCTGTGCGTGTCAAAATTTTGTTCAGAACTCCTGATCTAAACCCTACACAATCAACAAAATCGGATATAACTATTTAACTACCAGAAAAACCCTGATTTTCCTCAAGAACGATTAATGAGAAAATGAACAGGTATCATGAATAGATTTTCCATCCCATATTAAACCGAACCAGCTTTAGATTTTTTTAGTTAGCAAAAGGAATCCTCATGCTAATATATTTTTCATTTTACAGATTCAATTTCGTAATGTCGCTCTGCTTAGTTGGCAATATTTATTAAACAAACATAGAGTAAAGAAGAGAAACCGTATGAAATACACGTTTGAAAAGTAATATATTGTGCAAATAATAGCAAGGATGAAGTCGAACCAAATGCTTTTAAATGCAAAAAAGAGAGGAATAAAAATTTGGTGATTTGCGGCCGACATACGCCATGATTAACTATTTAAATAATTAAACCGCCTTGTGGAGGAGAAGTTAGTTTTAATATTCAACGTAAACATGTCTTTGCTTTCATTCTTAATTAAATGCCATGAGTCTCGCGTCCCAAAAAGATTTGTGTTCCGCACAACCGGAGTGGAACACGAAATCGACATGGCCAGTGAATTCAGGGTCAAAATCCTTGTTCGATTGTAATTACATCGGTTTGGGATACACCTGAAGGTGCCTCACTGATAGAATGTACTTTTCACATGATCAAAAAATTAATAAGGAGTAATTATCGCACCTTTCTGGACAAAATATTGTTGATTATATTTTAAAAATGGAAATTTAGGCATAGTTAATCGTGTATGCATTATTAATGGCTACATGACTGTAGAGTATACAGTGTTCAAGAAGTCAAAACAACATATATTTAGGATGTTCTTACTTTCATGTCGACATGCGCACATTAGTTCATTCATGATTGTAAAATCCCGGTGTTAATTCGATAAATCTGATATCATCTCAATACAATATTTAAATTGTTTAAATTCATTTTTTTAGTTTACACAAGCTCATATACAAGAAGACGTTGATGTTCGACAATAAATTTGTTGCTAACGTCAATAAAATGTGCATAATGGTGTTTCTATTAACTACAATCTATTTTATACTATATAAGCCTAAATTCCACCACATTGAGGTGTATTTAACTCTGAAAGATAATCGTATAATTAATACCGTTTACAGACACTATTTTTCGATTCCGTTAGCTAAAAATTTTTTTCTTTCAAAGATATAACGTATTTCATAATTTATCAAAGTTTTTTTAAGACTCTAAATTATGTGAATTACATAATTTTAAAAAAAAAAGAATAAAAAATCAATTTTTTTCTTAACTTGATATAATAATTTAGTTATTTAATAACATTTATTCAGCTTCTTTACTACTAAATGAAAAGGTTGTGTACTAGAACATGTAAATTCTTATCAAATGTTACTTCCTGTGTAAATTATGAGAAAATTAATGTTAGAATGTCTGGAAGTTATAAAATATGTAAATTGATGTGTAAGATTGTGTAATTTAGATTAGATACGCCACGTGTTGAGTTAGTCGCCTAGATCCAGTACTAGATTTATTGTTTTCTGTATTCATACACTTACGGCTGATTAACACATGACTCCACGTGCTGCTTATTCTTTATCTCTTAAATTCTTTAGATCTTTTATTTTATTTATTTTTTATTCAAACGCTACTTCAACCTTATCGTATAAAAAATTTGAGAGAAAATTATGAAATGTTTGACCTATTTTTTCAAAATCGTAAATAAATTGGATGCATCCATCCGTTTCCTTTAAAATTTTTTATTAAAAAATTTCTTGCAATTAAATTTACAATTAATTAATAAATGTATAAACTTATTGCGAAAACCTTTCCACATTAGTCCATGCCTGATATATATATAAATATTACATCCCTAAAATTTGTTTCCATATATCCTTAATTACAATCAATCCAGCCTCAATAATATCAAATTATTTTAAAATAATTTGTTGTACCAAAATCCCTCGGCTGGATAATACTGCTTGTACACATGGAAAGATATAAAATTAAAGAATTGGAATAGCGTCTGTAGCATTAATCGTATGTATTCGGCAGTGGACGTAATTAGCACGATTTATATATTCATTACAGCGTCAATTAATTTTTTTGACCGGACAGGTGTTTATTAAACGCAAAATCCTCCTTGTAATTTATATTGAAATCAAATTATCATTCATTGAATTAAATAAGACTATCCACAATTTTTGTAGTGATTTATAGGATTTTACTTCATTTATTTATACATTTCTTAAACATTTTTTGTAGAATGTTTTTTTAATTATTTAGGGTTAAAGTTCTTTGGATTGAGTTAAATTTTTATCATAGTTGAATCTCTCTTTGATGTATCTGTATCTGAATTTTGTTTTTTAAACAGTTTTGGATAAAATTAATTCATATAATAAACGTGATTTAGTTATATTGAAAATACCATTAAGCTTATATTTTTATTATCTTTATTTTAAAAGTTAGAAAGAATAATGTAAAATCATTTCTTAAAAAAAATTCATCATGTGTTCGCAAAAGTTTAAGTATGGCATTTTTAAAATGCTTCCAGCCTGAAAGGTAATTTTTAAATCAGAATGGGCAGGTTTGAAAGTATTTTTTAAAATTCCCTCAAGAATATGTTATCAGTAAGTATTGCTTCTTTAGTTTTTATATTTCTGCAAAAATTTTTTATCTCAAATTCCAAATCTTCTTTTACCAGTTTTTTTTATTTATTCAAAGGCCGTTTTCTATTCCTATTTTCTTCAAACTTAATCAACAAAAAGCTATGTCGCCCATTCTAAGTATTATTATTGCTAATTTTACATTTTCCTTTAAAAATCTGTGTTAAAACTTCGGATGAAAGACCTAAATTATCTCCTTTGAGAAAAATAATTTCATTTTGCCATCGAAAGTAAGCAACAACAAACAATTTTAATTCTGATCTCTCACCATTTATTTAAAATTGGTTGAAGATTTTGACTATATAAAAGAATTGATAATTTTTTTAATAAAATGACTTTTAATAGATAAAAAAAATCCTAAAAACAGGTGGAATGTTGAATATATATTTTGCACCCCTTGAGGGTTCCAGATCATATATGATCGGGTCGGAAGCACCGACTGGGATGTCAAATTTTTCCAAGGCTCTAATGAATAACATAATTCTCTCAGTAACAATTTTCTTTATCAGGCATCAACAAAAAATAAAAATAAAGCATCGAGGTTAAAAAAGCATAAATTAAGCGTGAAATAAAGAACAAATGCGAATGATTTTTTAATCAATTGTTCATTAGCCACCCTAGTATGCTTATAACTCGTAACATATCTATATATGTGTTGTATATTATCGTGAACTAGCGTTAAATATCGTATATTAGTTATTATTACCCACCTCGTGTGCGTGCGGGCAGAGATAGATATATTTCTGCATACAACACTTGCAACAGGTGAATATTGAGGATGATTGGACATATAGAAGTCTTTAAGGAAGATGAACCGTTTCTGGTTATTTTTCCAGATTTAACCACTATGTGATAGCAAATGATGTTATTAAACTGAAAGCGAAGTCTTTACTCCTGTCGGTAATTGGTTCGGAGGCTTTTGAGTTATTGGAAAATTTATTACGTCCTAAAACTTTTGAAGAATCTACACTAGAGGGGTTTAAAAAGATGGTGGAGAGCCATTACTCTTTTAAAACTTCGGAAATTGCTAGAAGAGTTCAGTTCTATGGTATATGCCAGAATGGAACTGAAAGTATAGCAGAGTTTACTGTTCGCTTGAAAGGATGTGCCAAAGTATGTAATTTTAAAACGTTTTAAAATGAATCATTGCCTGACTGTTTTGTCTGTGGATTCAAAGCGTCTCTATCGCCTATAAGGAATAGGCTTATAACTGAAAACGAATTAACTTTTGGAAAGGCACTGCAGATTGCTACCAGTATGGAAACCGGTATCAATGAATGTATAAAGATAAATAATCAAGTTGAAACACCTAGCTTGTATGAAGCAAATAAAGTAAGTATTGAAAGCAATGGAACACGGAATCAAAAAGTGGAAAGCAAAACCATAGATACTATTAATGCTACTTTCGGGATAAAGAATACTTCAACTGGGGTAAAATCGGTTATACATTGAAGAAGTGTCGTCTACCGCAGAATAAAACTAAAAAAATTCTATTGAACATGTTATTCTCAGCAATAATAAAAATGTTGATTTAATAAATTATATCCCGCCTATTATCTATACATTATTTTTCAACGACACAGGAATAAAATTAAAGGTTGACACTGGTTCAGCAGGTACGCTCATCAATTTGAATGATTTTCAAAACACTAAATTGACGTTAGTTCCATCCTATGAAAAATTTACTACTTTTAATGGTGGAAAGATCCCACTTAAAGGGAAGTCTTATGTTGACTTAAATATACAGAATAAGTGTCATAAAATGGAAGTTTTTGTTACAAGTTGTGGATATAGCAATATACTTGGTCGGGACTGGCTAAGAGTACGTAGTAAATTTTGGTTTGCTTCAACTATAAATACAAAAATTAAACTTACGGACAGAATTAACTCTAAATCTATTGATAATAAATGTTTGTTAGATAGAATAATTTCAAATTTAAAATCTTATTTAAAAAAAAGATTGGACTTCTGGCTAATTATGACGCGGAATTACAGCTCAAAAAGGATTACGTTCCAAAATTTATCAAAACCCAACCCTTGTCTTATTTTAAAAAGGATTTAGTTGAGAAAGAATTGAAAAGAATGGAATCAGAGGGAATAATTGAAAAAATAGGGTACAGTAAGTGGGCATCTCCAATTGTTGTCGTTCAAAAAATATGGAAATATCCGTATTTGCGGTGATTTTTCTTCTATAGTAAAAAAAAATAATTGAAATAAATTCTTACCCGCTACCCGATATAAATGGAATTATACCAGAGTTAGGGGAAGGAAAGTTTTATTCTGTTATAGACCTAGCCAGTGCCTACAACCAAATGGTTATTAATGAAAAAATACAGAGAGCTTTTTACGGTAAGCACTCATTTATGGCTATTGAGATATAATAGACTTTCTTTTGGTATCAATTCGGCACCTGTTATTTGACAGCATGCGGTGGATTGTGTTTTACAAGGAATCCCAAAAAACGTTTTGTTATCTTGATGAAATTATAGTTTCGAGATCGGATGAGAGCGAACACTTAAATAATTTATAGCTGGTATTCGAAGCGTTATACAACAAAGGATTATGAATTAATAAAAAAAATGTAGATTCTTATGAAATTCGGTTGAATTCTGTGGCGTCGTTATTTCTTCCAATGGCTTAGCTCATTCAAAGAAAAAATATCGAATCCATCAGCGAAATGAAACCGCCTGTAAATGTTTCAGAATTGCGCTCCGTATGTGGGATGTTTAACTATTACTGAAGCATGCTTCCTAACATTTCTACAATAATTGAGCCTCTAACGGAATTACTAAAAAATAATCAAAAATAGATTTAGACAAACTACCGGACCGACAGATTCATTATATCAAAGACGCTTATTACCGAAAATATAATTTTATGTCATTATAATCCTAAACATCCAATTATACTGCCAATCGATGCCTCTAATATTGGTACAGGGGCAGTTTTATCTCATATTATTGACTGGAAGGAAAGGTCGATAGCATTTACCTCGCGTTTGTACAATTCATCAGAAAAGAATTATGCAACACTAGGTAAGGAGGCACTTGCTGTGTTCAAAGGAATTGAAAAGTTTAAACAGATATAAATGTAAATGAATAAAATATGTACAAATCTACTTTTAGCGTATCCGATCCTCTGTCGCGGCCGCGCGTCTATTCCGCCTGCGCCCTAGAATTAAGCGGGTTATAACACCCTTCTTGTGCAATGTAGTCTTTATACCTCTGGGTTATCTTTATTTTCCTCTTAGTGGACATTTCTGAACCATCAGCATTCTGTTCGGCCCGTTCCTCGGTTTCATCTTCAAAAGTATGATTTAACGTTGTTAGATCCTCTTTGTCCGAACTTCGTTTCTGGAGATGGTCTACGTGCACCAATTTCCTCTTCTCACCAATCATTACTTCGTAAGTTGCTTCTCCTAACTTTCGAGAAATTACACCAGCTTTTATTAATTGGATTGAAAACTTTAACCTTTTGTCCTTCTGAAAAGATATTAAGATAAAAATTTCTTTTTTTAATTTTCTTTTCCGAAGGAAATAGTGATCAAGAAATGTGAGAGGTTCTCTCCTAAGGAATCTCTATGTTGGCGTTTGACCCATAGACGAATGAGGTGTTGTTCTATAGGAAAAAATGAAATTCCGAAGTTTGCACCCTTGATTATCTTTCTCTGACTTTTTTAGGTAAGTTTTCAAAGTTCCGACGAATCTCTCGGC
>LDMZ01066897.1:0-17544 GCA_001455285.1 Sphaeromyxa zaharoni
CCGCATATTAGCAGAAGCATATTTATATGCTTTTTTAGCCAATATCCGGCGTATATGTCACAATTTCCGTGTCTTGATGCTCGCAGAACAAGGACCGACTCGATGTTTTGGTCCTTATTCTCTCCTTCACCGGAGCCTAAGAATTAAAGTTCATAACTTAATTCAACCGTCCAAATAAAACAAGAATTCAAAAAATTTCCACCACTTTAATAAATTAATCATATCAAAGGTAATTACTAATCAAATTCATTTTCATTGAGTGAGGACTAGCATTAATAATAATCCAATTTATTCCATTTAAATCAATGGACGTGATGGTAAATGTAGAAAACACAGCCTTTTTGGTATCGTGTGACAATAAACAAGAAAATTAATTGTAAAACTTTAAGGAATGGAAAAGAAAAGGCAGAGAAGGAATGTATTTATTCATCACATCACGTTTTAATTCAACCTAGTGAGAAGTTTCACGAATTTTCAACTAAATTACTTGACTGTAATTGAAAGGCTCCCATTTTTTAACTTTTGGTATGCCCGTTTTAAGTCAATATGCCGATCATATTAAGGTTTAAATTACATAATCAGTTATGACGTGAACGTGCTAAAAATCTGGAAAACGTTGACAGAGAAGTGGTTGCCTCCTACTGATATCAATAGTTTTGTTAATATTGTTTTTTTTATTCCTCCGTCTTTAGTTAGAGGTAGGGGATCAAAGTCAACGTTAATGCCTAGTTTATTCATTTTTCCCTCTTTTGGACAACTCCCGATGAAGATTTTTAATACTATAATCACGTTAAAAGGGATAAAATCTCTACGTCTATTTTAAAAACAGGGTAGTTTATTATTAGGGAATATCAGAAGTTAGTTTAATCCAAAATGTCATAAACTCATGGACAGTTTATCGGAAAACGATGTTATCAAAGTCATGTGATAAGTTTTTGTCTATAACAACAGTAATACAAAATTCATTTAGATAAGATATTTATTCAATTAAGTAACGATAAATTAACAAAATTTCGGTATAGTTAGACAAAATTTTTAAGTAATCTTCAAAGATACACCCTTAAGTACTCAAATCTTCAATACATATAGCCGAACTTGTGCGATTTTTATAATAATTGATGTATTTTCTATTTATATATCGAATAGGGAATTTTTAAGACATATGGGTATTCAGACATTCTTTTAGCTAAGTATCTTGGTTAATATAATTATACTTTGATTTATCAGTTTTAATTATTTTTAATTTTAGAAAATTCCAGATATATTTTAGTAGATGAAAGCTTAAGTGAAAACGAAATAGTAGAGATTCAAAAACTAAATGCCATTCATTTCTCACGTAATTTAATATTTTCCCTGGAATTGATTAATCCAAGACTGTGGGATCTATGAATCGCCAGTGATAGTGGTATACGGATGCAACTTACCTGACGTGATTAGTATAGCCCCGGTTAAATTATTCTTGTTAGATATGATTAATGTTTAATGGCCATTTAGATACATCACAAAATATTTGATGAATGTGGATAGTCGATATACGTTGATATACTTCCATCCTGGAATAAGGGAAGAATCTATTCCGCCCGTGTTCACGCTTTTATCATTATATCGAAGGCTAGACTATAGGTTTTCTATTAATTTAACAATATCATTCTCAAAAGCTACCGTAAAAATATCAAAAATTTTGTGATGGTTTCGCCAACTGTCTATGTGAAGGTCATTGTTACTTTTTTCATCCCTTTTGTAAGGTAGCACGTTTGCTTGTCCAATTGTTTATTGTTTCTAAAGCAAGAAATTCCGGAAAAAAATCGTGTTTTTGCAAAATTATGAACAGTTGAAAAAGTATGTTGTTATTAGAAATATACCATCCATGGAAACTTTTAAGCTGTAATCTGTATTTGTTTTAAAATAATGCTTAAAAGACTTGTTGAAAACAAAATGTTTGGCGGATCATTAAAAGTTTCCTCAATCGAAAAAGATATGATGAAAATATTTGGGAATCATCTTGAACAGTTAGTACATTTTTAATAAATATTTCTTTTTTTCTGATACTATATAATTTATAAAATCATTAAATTTAATAAAACCTAAATCTTAAATATAATAATTTTTTCAAAACAAGTGCGAAATTTTCTGTACTAGCGGCCGATATCAATGCCATAACATGCGTTTCCATATCTAAATACATTTCCGTATTGTATTTATTTAGCTTAATATTATGTAAATATTCTGCAAACAAATTCTCTTTTAATAAAAAAATCTATTACTAATTAATTTTAGCTTAATATGATTGAATGAAATTATTATGAATTTTATTAATGGAATGAAATCATTTTAAAATTTTGTTGAACCCTTAATTTTTTAAAACAAAAAAAGCAAACAGTTGAAGGAATTAAAAATTTACAAAGTTAATTGAAAGTTGATGAATGTTTTTTGTTGATTTTATAATTGTTTAAAACATGTAATTTTTTGATACTGTCGTAACCTCCTGTTAAGATTATTTTACATTGATTGTTTACTTTAGCCTCTGGTGCGTGATTTATTAAGCCCATTATTTTGTTTTCAAATGAACCATTATAACTATGGCTTCTGTCCTCCAACTGGCTACGGTTCCTGGTTTAAAGCCTACCTTAGAAGTTCGATGGTTCATAAGAGGCCGCAACAATACCCATAACATTATTGTTGCTGTAAAAAGATGTTCTAATAGATGCAGGATAGGTAAAATATTGATTTTTTAATCTCTTATATTTTTTAGACATTTCTAAAATAAAGTAGTAATAAAATATCGAATAAATTTTGCTGAAATCATCTTTTGGATTAAAATTATTAGAATCGATTTGATAATGTCTGACTAATTATATTTGATTCTGTTTGAACTAAAAATACTATGAAACACAGTAGCGGTAACTTTAGGTCGTTTTGCAAAAGCTTTATCACAACATATCTAATATAGGGGTCAAAAGTTTTTAACTTCATATCTGTGTGGTCCATAAATGTAAATTTTGCTGATTAACTTAATATTTTCCCGAAAATAGGCAGTTTAAAATTTTTTGTAAAACGGAAAACGGGATTTCACTAATAATTTCAATTATAGGTTCAAGATATATTTTTTTATTTCTAAAACTTCGAAATAAAAAAAATATATTGTTCCAAACTTTTCCAGAGTCATTTTTTTGGCGAGCGGCAGTTTGACCAAATCTGTTTTTTTATCCCATCTTTTACACTCTAATTAATAACAAAATGGCCTACCTCTATCGATCATTTGGGGTAGAAATTCTTTCTTATTTTTATTTTCTTTTTCGGTGAAAGGCCATTTTATTATTCATTCTATGAAATTTTTAAGTATAGTGCCCTGATTTTACGTTATAATTTAAATTTTTTTCTCTCTAGTGATCAAAAAAGTTCATCTTAAGAACAATTAGATCAAACTCTTTTGAAAGAAAGTAAAATTTGCTTATTAATTAATCCCTTGTGGATTCGGGCATAATTAAGCATATGAAGTATAGAAATAGAATCAGGAACTAAACCATTAAAATGTTAAATAAGTCGCAAACATATCTGAAAACTTTCCTATGAGTATTATGACTTCAGAATGCTATTAAGGAAGCGGAATGTTTCAAAATTTAAAACGACAAGGTATTTTTCAGATTAGTTCTTTTCCGACTTCAATCTATCAAAAATTTTTTAAATTTCTATGCTTAAATATTTCATTAAATGAGAATACTACGATTTATTAATTGAAAAAAATGTGGCGCTGATAAAGAACCCAATTAATAGCTATAGATTGTACTTATAGTTTTGCCCGATTAGAAATGTTATTATTGCCTTATTTTTTAAAAATATACTCAATTATCTACTTTTGATTAATAGATTTAGTTTAAAGTGTATTGAATTAATAAGGAAGAAGTTAACATAATTCCACTTCACTTTGTGGTCGATTTGACTCAAGTGCCGGTAGAAGGCTAAGATGGTTTGAAGGTTTTGACCTTTAAATGAAATATTATCATGATCTATTGAAGTGATAAAATATTTATTGATGTAATAAGTTTTTCTACGAAACTTACGAGTAATCAAATTCAAACATTTCTATTAAAATTTGCAAAGAATAAAATATGCATGTTTTTTTGAACTGCTAAAATGAAAAAAGAATTAAAATCGAAAAATCACAAACGAATAAATAATATAACATATAGCGTTTGATATTACCAATAGTTTAATAAATTAAAGCTTAACGAATAAAGATTTTTTCCAGATATGGGTTTTGTCGTTTTAATGTTTTTTTGATTCCATTAACTTTCTCTATTAAGAACGAACGGTTTAATATACTGAATGAATACTCTATTTTATTAAAAGGGATAGAATAAATGTTAATATAGGCAAAACGGTGATATTTCTGAATTAATATCCCATTAAGATATATTTTGTTTGTTATTAATTTTTTATGTATAATATTAATTAAGGGAATTATGGTTTAATAATGAGAAACAAAAAATTTTCCATTATAAAAGTATTGAAATTTTATGAAAATATGTTATTTACTTACCATTTAACTCTCTTTTATTAAAGATAGGTTCGAATTAAATTGTTTGGATTAAATATGTTACATTCAAGTATATGACCAATAATGTACACTGATCTTATGTATTTTTATTTCTATTTTAGTAGTTTTATTTACCGTAATCTATCTATAATAAATCAGGGTTAATTAAAGACCAGAGAAAATTTTTTGTCATTAGCTTGCCGATGTAAATCCGCCTTTCGAGTTCACTTGAGGTCATTACCACATACTGAAGCTATCTAAAATTATCTACAAACCAATATATTTCAACTTTTTCTTACAAGTTAATATTTTATGAAAAAGAAATAGGCGTCAGAATCGAAAAATTTTTAAATTGCCTTATCACTTAACCGCTAGTGATTCTTTCATATTATTAATAATTTTGAGTATTTAATTAATTACTTTTTAGTTTTAACCTTTTATAAATACCATCTTTTCAAATATCCATTCTATTATTGTTTAACTAATCTATGTAAGGCAGTTTTACATTACCTTAATTCCTCTTAATCTCGTTAATATACGAATTTTAAAAATTTTTAACAAATTTTTTTATAAATTCTTCTTCATTAAATTGCACTTCCATCGTATTATTTTCCTTGTTGACGACTTTCTCATTTCTTGTAATTTTTTTTGGGATACTACTCGTTCTGCATATGATTTACTGTTTTTATCTTTGTTTAAAACAATTTCTCAATTCTCTGTAGATCTAAAAATTTTGCATTTTGGTTGTTTTCCTTTACCTTTTAATAACTTTGTAAAAATGAACAAAAAATTAATCATTATAAAATGTTTGACAAACTGGAGAAGGTTTACTATGCCCTGATTTGTAAAATTATCTGAGATGATCTTTATATGTGAGAAATTTAATGAAAATCTTTTCTAATATTCAAAAATACCCTAAAATTAACATTTTTAACACTGCTTAAATTAAAACTTTTCTTTGATTCTCAATGAAGGTTGTGTAATTTTATAATATTTTTAATGACTTCACAAGTATATTTTCAATTTTATATTTGATAAATATATATAGGGTTATCACTTCAAAAGAAAATATGTATATGCCTGAGTTTCTTAAGACGTGTTACGAAGAGATTATTAATAACGGTCTTGAATCTGAGGGAATATTTCGTATTGTCTCAAATACCAAAGAAAAGAAGCTTTGGATGTCTAAAATAGATGAAGGTTACTAAAAAAATTGCTCATTACCTTACAAAGGTTACCAATACAAACCATCAGATATAAACATGTCAGCAGATCTTTTTAAAAAATTCTTTGAAAAATTACCTCAACCCCTACTTACATTAAAATCATATCAGTTAGCTAAAGATATCAGTGATGCTCCCGATGAAGTAAAACTTAGAAAAGTCAATTCTTTTATACAAAACCTACCAGAACCTAACCGAGAGCTGTTAAAATCTATATGTACCCTTATACAAGAAGTAAAAATATCTTTTACAGCTAATAATCTGCTGATAGATTTCGTCCCATCAGAACAAAAATCTGATGGATACAAACAATCTTGCAATTATATTTGCTCCAAACTTAGTAAAAAAGAATGACATCTCCACCATTGCTTCTATTTCTGAAGTCAATGCTGCTAAAATGCTGGTATACTTTATATTTTCTAATTTTCATGAGTTATTCAAAACACTATAAAGTAGTGTTTTAGACTTTAGTTATATAGTTTTGTCACAATATCTTCTATTTGAACTCTTATTTAATCACACGCAAAACTGAATAAATTAAATTAAGCTCACCTATTTGAGACATTTTTTAAAAAAGTCTAATAGCGAACTTTTAATGATATTTTCAATAAACGTTGCGAGTTATTATTCTTTGCTTTCAAGCTATATCATTTAAGATAATCAGATTTAATAATGTTAGTAAAAAGATATGTTAGACCTATTCAAATTGGTTTTATGAATTTGATATTATTATTCTTTCAATTTAAGACGATTCAAAACTAAAAAATTAATCTGTTTATAAAAAAAATTAAAAAAATTGGGTTTTTTCTTATATTTAGTTACTATGCTAAACTATTTGTTCACATGTTGTATATCCTTTAGCACATTAATTCATTCCTCACTAGACTTTTAGCCCTTCGCTTATATTTTGGGATATCTATAATGTCCATAAAATTTCTAGATATAAAATGGAGTAGATGAGAATATCGGTAAAATACATATAAAATATCTAACACTTAAGAATGGAACAGAATATCATTAAATTCTATATTTGAACAGTATTTATAAGTATAAATTACCCATATTTTCGATTACCGGTGATATCTTAGTGTGAATACAACATAACTATATTTTATGTTAGTTAACAGCTAGACCGAAAGAATACGTTCCAATTTTCATATTAGTTTTATTGGTATTTTTATGTGTCAGCTTAGTTTCACTGGTACATGGAAAGCAAAAGCGACACTTATGTAGAAGGAAATTAACATATAGCTATAAAATGACATTTATGCATACAATTTCACTATATGGTGCACTAAGATAAATATATATCCATTTAGTATTTATGTGTAAAACAACATAGTTTAAATCATCAGCAATAAGAAATGATTACTCATGAATACTATATACAGTTGCAAAATTAATTTCCAAAATAAATCCCACCGAAAATCGATTTAACATTTGGTCTTAATTATTTACGTTTAAGAGTTAAAACAAAATAACAAAAGAGGGATTCATAGAGATTTATGTTTATAAATCTGTTTGAATTATATAATGGATTAACATATTAACATATGATAAAAAGATTTTTTCGCAGACGAAACATACTCGTTTGAAAATTGTATATGCAAAATTTTGTCCGTATTTGATCTGAAATATGCAGAAGATCTTGTTTATTAAATAATAAATTATTGATATGTTTTGATCATAAAAATAGATATATCATGTTTTAGGTAATTCATTATAAATGAAAGGTAGGGCTGTAGATTTATTAATTTATAGTGACGGAGAGAATGCTTCATTTTGCAAATAATAATTTCCACTACTTACAATCAGTAACTTACCTAATTAAATTTCATCAAAAAGAAGTACCAACCAATAGTCTCTTTGGGTTAGCTTTTGATACTTCTCAGATCCTTTTAAACCACAAAAAATACACAATAAAATATATGTAAGAATTCTTTAATAATTATTTTCTTGGTAAGATATTTTCAGATTTTGGTTAAGGTAGCAAGTAAAAACATTCACAGGGAGTCCTTTGTTTATGATGGTCTCAACTTAGTTTGTTTCGTGGTTACGATGCGTTATGTCTTACACTGTTCAGCGTTGTAAGGAACGTAAATGTTAACGAACCAGTTAGTTTTGAGCGGCGGTATTTGGTGGCAGAATTCAGGTAAGCAATAGCCTCAAAGGTATAAATGATCATTTGTAGCTGAGAAATTGGGTCTATAGTCCAGTTGGTGTCATAGGTACGCTTTGTAGACACCTAGATTAACGCCGTGTAGCTTAACTTTATTTATGGCTTTCCGACTTACACTGAGGTGTAAGAACGGATGTGCGTCGTAAGTCGAGGATCCCCTGTATTGGTGAATATTTTTTTATTTTACTTCAATAGATTTTAAATAATCCGATCACGTAATGTTGCATCCAATTAGTATCCTGTTTGAAAAAATTATCATAATTTTGAGTTCTGTTATATCTAGTTTTTTTAACAGAGGAAAGAGCAGACAATCAATTAATTTTGCAAATTTCATCCCATTGATTACATAAATCAATTTTTCATACAAGGTATGATCTATGTCAATACTTTTACCGATTTTCCATCTAATGAGTCCAACAAAAATTAACATTGTCAGTTTATACTAATATAGAATTCATTTAATTAGTAAATTTCAATTTTGTATAGGATTCACAGATTTTTTCGTCAAAAAATAAAAATATTTTAAACCATCTGATCAGTATTACTCAGAATTTAAAATAAACTTAAAAATAAATAAATATATATCCATTTGACTGTACTGGTATCGATAAGACAAAATAGCAAACATAAACTTAACTGAGTAAAAGTAGTATAGGATGACCCCCTCAAAAATGATATCTTTGCAGATTTTTGAAAATTAATCATTTGTCCATATTTTTTTATGAAAGATATTTCCATAAAAAATTTTGAAGGGTTTTTAGACCTAACCATTACAATTTATATCTTAAGGTTTAATCGATCATGCATAATTAGGAATATTTGTTGTAATGCGACTTTCTATGCTTAAGAGTTTTAATTGATTCCGGAAAAAAAAACAAAAATACATTAATTAAAAATTCAATAAATGTATATAAATAAAAGAATTCTTAGTATGCTAAAATGTTAGAGAATTTTACAATTTTTATTATATACTGAAAATTACTAATTTCTACAGACTGTTAACCTGCAAACCATTACTTCTGGAGGTCAATATAAGATGCATAGCCTCAATTCTTTAGCCGAATTTGATAACAAAGTTAAAATAATATCTATTTTCTTCTAAATAATTTTTTTAAATTAACATAAAATATTAAATCTAACTTGCTCAATTTTTATGCCATTAAAAGTCATTTCTGTTGACTAAAATTCTCAATCTTGAAGCACGAAGTTTGATCAGAATGCTTTTACAGGTTAATAACCGAATTTATATACCAATAACAATATTTTTTGAATTAACGAATCGCCTGTAAGGAAAATATCAAATGAAAGTTTTAATATTACGTTCTAATTGTTACCTTTGAAGTATCAAAGTGAGCCCATTAACATATATCTAATATAATATTTAACCTTGGAACATCTCTTAGTCTTGTCAAATAAATAACTAATACTTTAAAGTTAACATAGTTTCATAATAACAACCATTTTGTGCATTCTCAAGAGAACATTAGAATTAAATAATGGAGAAACTTTCCCAAAACTCTATTTTGGACCAATAAATGTAATTGAACATTAATATCATTAATTTAAAATAAATAATTTTGAGTTTAAAAAATTTATCCCACTGTAAAAAGCTCTTCTTACTAGAATGAATTTAAGACAGCCATTAATTCACTTAATTTTATTCTTTGAACCATATTTATGTTCTGCAAATTATGAGTTTTATATATTTTAAAACCCAATCATTTACTAAGAATTTTTAAACCTTCAATTTGGCTAAGGTTACAAAACAATGATGAAATAATTTTTGTATTCTAGGAAGATTTATTTATAGATTCTTCATCTATCATTCCTGGTCTGAGATCAGATTTGTTCTAACAATAGCACATAAATGAGTAAATTAAAATCGATTTATATAAAGAGATTCAAAAACTGAAATCAAGGTGGTTTACAAAAAATATTAAAAAATAACTAAGATATTTTTGTATTCCTTTCAGATAGCTCAATTGCCAGAGTATTTTTATATTATCAGAATAATCAAATTAAAATAATAAAGGGAGGTGTCGATTTTAAAAATAATTCTAAACCTGCTTTATAAATAGGAAAGAAACTAATTTCAAACTTTTCAGATCGCAACTTCTGAACAAATTGATTTGTTCCTGCATTTTAATTATAAACAGTTTGACTGGACATTAATCTTTAGTTGTTTATTCTTCATTAAAAGAATACAACTGCAAAATTAAAATTTCTGATAATATTAATTTATTAAAAAACTTAAAATAAGTGATATATTTTTGTGATTGATTTTATTTTAATACTTTTAAGATTATCACAAGTTACGAAGTTCTTCTTGATTGTTTAATTATTTTTATAATCAATCAAAAATAATTTACAATTTTTTTTATAAAATTTATCAAATAAGTATCATTGGACGTTTTCCTTCAAGTATCTCTTCCAATTCACAAAGTTTATTGCATTTATTTTCCATGTGATTAAATTTGAGTCATATTCTTATAATTATTTCCAAAAATTAAATTACACTAAATTTTTAAAATATTTAGTTATCTTAAGACATTTTAAAAGAAAATCCTAATTAAAAATAACAAGTATTATGTCATACAGTTTTATTTTAGGGTTTTAATATAATCCAGTTTATTATATAATTCAATTAAATATTCTAATTTTTGACAATTATAACTTTGGATAGATTTCTTATTTTTTAATTAAAAAAAAATTGTAGATTTCGTTTAACTATCAAGCTTTAAATTTAAAATTTGTGGGAGTAAAAGATTATATAAAATCTTATTGATCCCACGTAAATAGACACAATAAGTGTGTAAACTATTTTTTACCTTCAAATAGTCACTGATGATATAGAATTCTACTAGTTTTTTTTTAAATTATAAAATATGTTAGGATGGCGGAATCTTTGACGGCGATGACAATGTTAGTATATTTAGGAAAGATATATTTTTTATGTTTTATCTTGATATATCATATAAAAAACAAATTTATAAAAAATTAAAAAATATTTTTTAATTTAAGTACTTAAGATTATAAATTGCAATTCGCCGTCGGTTAAGCTTAAAGGATAATCCGATTAGTGTACATAAACCAAAATATCTTTCGGTTCTTTTCTTTAAATACGCTATTAATTGCAGTGTGTTTGGAGTGCCTATCCAATTCTTTTTCCACCTGTTCCTCTCCTCTACTATGTCCGAACTGTCGAGTGTTGATAGTGGTGTAGATTTCGCATCTCCTCCTCAAAATACTAAAAGAAACTTGTTCCAGATTGAAAATCAACAGAAAAAACTTGCCAATTTTCTGGAAGAGATTCAGGAAAAGAATTTGAATAATATTAAAATTAAATCTGAGAAGTACAATTTCGATTTTATTGAAGGAAAGCCACTTAATGGAGAGTATAAGTGGGAATTAATAAAAAAGGACGACAAATCCTCACAAACCCAAAAAGAAAAATTAACAAAGAAACATTCAAAGAAGATCTCAAAGAAGAGTAGACGTGCTAGGCGTCGTAAAAGAATTTAATTTGATGTTTTAACAGTGTAAAAGTTTAGTTTATCTTAGAATAGCTCTTTAATGTTTTTCAATAAATTCTCTTTATATACTTTTTATTAGTTAAGTTCAATTTTTAGCAGGTATCTCTATTCAATCCAATTTACTCCTTTTGTTCTTCTATATGAATAATAGAATTTCTAAGGGGAATCTAATTTATTTCAATAATGAAAAAATATGTTCAATACCTAAGATTTATTTTTATAATAGTTATAATAAGAAGTAAAATATCTTTTTTCTTTATCTATTACTAGTTCAATCCAGGCTAGTTGCTACGGACAACGAGTTATACTTAGACAATGAACCTTTAAACCCTGTTCCATACCCTATAATTGGTTATTAAAAAATGAGCGACTTTAATCATTATTTAGGGAAGGATTTTGATGTACAGATAAAATTGTATAAGGAATTCACAGATGAGATGAGAAATCCTGGAAGTGAGGATTATCAAGAAATTAGAAAGGGGTTGCAGAAGGCTGTATCATTAATTTAATAATACCATCATGTTCAAACAGATACTGGGAATATATGCTGATCATATGTATTATCAGGATTCAATAATTTTAGGAATGACGTCCCTAACTTCTAATACTCTATATATTTAAATAGAAATGGAAGTGTTATTGCAAGAATATTAATGAGATTTACAAAAAATGGGACAAACTACCTGGATGATCTAGGCGCTCAGCTTTTGACAAATCAACTTGGAGACTACTCAGTTTCCCAGTATTTTGTGTCGGCCAAGTTGGCTGATTATGATGAACTTGCTAGTATGATATGCTCTGGAGTATGTGCTTCGAAAGAAACCTGTGGAGCCACTGACTGTAACCCTATGTGCTGTACGGTATTTAGAAAGTCCCATGAGCTGTCCTTCTCCAACGTTAATGTAGAACACTCCGTTTCATATAATCCAAGTGCTCTTCCAGCGGCCTTTCAGCCTGCACCTATTCCAGTGACCACTGCCTACGATTACCAAATGCCGTATATTCCTCCACTTCAACCCCCATGTCCAGTAGATTGTCCAAGCATTTGTAGACCATACTGCGATACAACATGTTGTAGCATGTTTAAGAGATCATTCATTAACAAGTAGATCTATTGTATTCGTTTGCGATAATAACTATATCTTGTAGCTTATTGATACAATTTTAGCTAGAGTATATTCACAGTTACTTTGTATCCTCATAGAAAAAATATACTTATTTTTATTAAAAGGGGCCTTTATTTTTGTTGTTATTGTACTCAAAGAATTTAAGGAATGAGTTAACTACTTCTAATTTTAACGGAATTGTGAATGGCCTTACAAATGGAAAACAGAATAAGAAAATTTGATTTATTTACAATCTAATACCCCTTCATTGTAGTGAAAAGATATTATATTTAAATGAGTGGATGATAGTACTTTCATAATAATCGCTTCTAATATAATTGCAGCAAACAAAATTCCATTTTTGCACGTTTTCTGTTGCTTGAGGCAGATAACCATCAATAATAATTATTAATATTTTATTGTTATTTTTAAATAAATATAAATTATAATTCTGTGGTACACACGCCGAATGTCTATATTAAAAATAGATTACAATAAAAGGCCATTCTTTCTAATAATATTTGAACCTTTTGACGAATCCGCCTATAGCTGATTACAGCCCGGGCATCCCCTTGGATAACCTTGCGCTATCTAATGGATAGCGAAAAGAAATCTGGTTGTCGTGCAAACATAACCTCTGCAGTGCGGGCGGAACGCACGGAAAGTTTTAACACGTTTATTTTAGTTGTAATAATGAATTATCTATACTATAATGAATAATCTTGAACCAATAACACGGGACTCGAAATCCTGTTCGAAGTCCGTGTTTTCCACTTTCCTCAAAACAGGAAGGTACCCCCGAGGTACCTCGCTGGTATTTTTATGCAACCTTGCTGGATTGAAACTTAAAGCCATTATAGAGAATAAAATATTAATCTAATAGTCAGAAAAAAGTTTTATATATCCATCCGAACGCCGCAAATTATTTTGGGTTATAGGCATACGCATCTTACAGTCCAAGTTCTTTTGCAAAGGAAAACTTTAAGTGCAGAATAAAGATGTTGTTACGCGACATCAAAAAGTTTTTTTACGTCAGATTGTGCTTCTGGCGAATCAAAACGGAGTAACGCATAATTTACTTTAAAATAATAATAAAATGCAGAAAAAAATCATTCGCATAGAAGAGTATTCGAATCCCCAGGTCATAAGAGTCAATATTTTATAAGATTCGTTTGATAAATTTATCTAAATATTATGTTAGATAAAATGATTTTATAAAAACAAATCTCTTAGTAGATCTTTGTAAAACGGGAGTGAGTTCTTATAGCCATGAATTAACTGTTACTCACCTTGCGGTCTTATGCAGACAGTGAAGCGTGCCAAATATTGAATTTTCATATTCTTTTATTTGTTTAATCGGAGTTTTCGAATAATTTTTATACTTAAAGAAAAATTTTTCCATACCTCTACTTTGGGCTGAGTATAAAAATATTTATTGATGTAAACTTTTGCAAAATAAAATTAAGAGTTAAGTACATGGATTACATTTAAAAAAGGATATTATAGTGATTTCGTAGCTTATCACATACAATTAGACAATATTTGAAAAAAACTTCACAACGGGAAAGATTAATGCAAAATCTGATTATTCCCAATGAAAATTCTTATAATCTAAATGAATAAAAAGCATGTGAAGGATAATCAATACAACTGAAATAAGTTTAATGGATTTGTCTTACTTTATAATTTTTTTATTCAAAATTAACTCAATATTTCAGCCCTAAATTTTTGTGATTGAGCGTTAAGCTTAATTAAAAAAATTTCTTATCACAAAAATAGCCAATTTTAGCATTAAATCTTGTCAAGAATTTGGACTAAAACATATGAGCTTTTTCATATATTAATTTATTATACATATCGTTTACGTGCAATTCCAAAAGATTTATCAGTGCTAACAAAAACGAGAAGGTTTTTGGCTATACTTAAAATAAATTCAGATATTTCTTATTTAATTCGACTATTTATGAAGTAGATGGAACTGCAAGATTATCGGGTGCCATTCATACCGGAGACTCGGTCCGAAAAATTCACAAGGTTGGATGAAGCAATCCAAAGGGATCCAGTTGTATAAATTACAAATTCCCTCAGAAGAAATTTGGGAGGGACACTTATTGAGGTTCAACAGACACTGCAAAGCAAATCTCATTTTTGTTGATTGTATACCACCAGTATTTCTAAAAAAGGTAAAAAAGTTTATAACCTTCATAAAACGGATGTAACACAAGGAAGTCCTTCGAAAAATGTCATAAAACTTTCCTAGGAGAAAATATTACATTTCATAGACATAATCTACGATTTTTAAACTTTTGTAGTTAGAGAGAGATAAATATGCTTTGCAGAAGTTAAACGAGGAAAAAATGAATCCATCAGAGGCTTAGCAACTCAACTAAGACAATCAGCAACAGCTTGCAACTTTTAATTAGTTACAGATCCACTTGAACAAGCACTCAAGATTTGGTTCATCTGTTCTATAAATAATAAATCAGTATTAAAAACAATTTTTCATAAACCAACAGCCCAGCATATATTTACCATGTTGTACAAGTTACAATGAGAATGGAAGAAGCACAAATAGATGTAAGAGTTTTAAACCAAGGGAACGAACTTAAAATAGACTTAACCCCTGCCTTTCATGTGGCAAGAGAAATTAAATTCAGGACAATATTGGAAATTTTGAAATTATAAATGTATTTACTACATGAAGTTGGGTCACTTGGATTCTGTTTTTCTGAAAGAGGAACATGTAGGCAATCATCAGTAACAAAACTTGTTTAATACAGGCGTAAATTCCATTGGAGAAAAGTTAAAGTTTCACTACATACAATGGGTAATAACATTAACTTCAAAATTAATAAGGGTTCAATTTATAGTTTTATGTCTCAGGAAAACTGGTGTAAATGGGGCAGACCGAAAATACAACCGCCATTTGAAAAATATTATTCAGAAAGTGGTACCGGTTTGGAACGTTGGGTGAGTGTAAACAGAAATGCAAGACGAATAGTTCTGAAGATTCGACTAAGAAATCATTATAACTAACAAAAAAAGTCTTAACCAACTAGGATCCATATCCATTTCAACTTTAAATATTTCACTTGATAGGATGAATGAAAATAAAAGGGTAAATTCTGTAATTTAACATAACAGACGCAAAATGAGGAATGCTTAGACACTGCAGAGAGTTTTCAGATTAACGGACAAAAGCACTAGGATGACTGAAAAAATTTTGAATTAGAATTCAAGCTTTAGCAATAGACTTCGCCTCTATTATCAACCATGACCAAAATCTTTCGCACTTATGGAACAAGTAGATGCTGCTTACGACATAGGCATAAAAAAAAAGGTATTTGACTTTCTTCCCAATTTAACGAATACAATACACAATTTGTTTTAGTCAGAAAACAAGGAACTAAAGAAGTATAAGTTTGTGAAGATTATAGAACAACAATTAATCGATTTCTTGAAGACTACAGATATCAAATACAACTGCCTGATAACTTCGCTTGATGGTAAGCATTACTTCACTAAAATTGAATTGAAAAGCGCTTCAGTCAAATTTCATTAGGATCAAACAGCCTCTAGATGTTAGCTTGAAGCACCCACCGAATGATTCTACTACAAACCAGGCCGCCGTTTAGAATTAAATCAACACTGGTTACTTCCAATAAATTATGGAAAGACTGATTAAGGATTTAAAAGGTGTAGCTCTATATATTGACGATATATTAGTTACAAGGCGTGGTGATAAAAGTCAATTAGCCAATCTTAGATCACACATCAAGCGACTTTCGGAGAGTGGTATAGGGTGTCGTTTAAATAAGTGCTATTTTGCTCTATCAGAAGTAGAATACATAGGTCATAGAATATGTATTGGAGGAATTAAAAAAGGAATAAGAGTCAACAGCATTTCCAAAATTTTTCCTCATTGGAATGACCACGAATAGATATCGTTCTTAGGCTCAATGCAATTCCCATCAAAGTCCATTTATAATTTAACTACGATAAGTCCACCCTTGATTGAACTTACAAGAGATGCTAGTCGAAAATAAGGTAAAATCACCAAAATTCGTTCTACAAACTGAAGGAAATATATAACTCTGATGTTATCCTACCTCTTTATGGCCCAAAATTACAAATGGGGATATATGATGTATAAAATGTAAGAATTTGTGCGATAATATTTAATAGGTATCCAAAAGGGTAGGAAAGTTAAATTGCTCACGCCTCGGAAACACTCACGTTTAGCCAGAACTATTCTCAAATTCCTTAAAAGGATATCAATATAATTTCTTTTAATAAATTCAATCAACTTTTATACAGGCGGAAATTTATTTGAATAACTGATCATAAAACTATAATATACTTATGTTCTACAAATTTTTACACTCCTATCATAACAGAAAGCCGTCTTAAAAATTTACAATCATGTTGGAACATGTCAATGTAATTGAGTACAGATCAACAGAGAAACATAGTGAATATTATTATTTGCTCTAACAGGAATTTAAATGGTACAGAATGCGTTATGTCAAAGATGTCTTTATATCATTAAATCAAGACTACTTAAAAAATTTAAAACTCTGAATAAAGTTGTTTGGACTAGGATGGGGAAACTTTTTGAAAGCCAAAGTGTGATATTAATATTGAAAATATTCATAGAAAGCAGAAAATTTTAGCTTTTTGCAGTTAGGTTAAAGTTTCAATATTTAAAAATTTCATAAATATACAGCCAAAACTAGCTAAATAAGAAAAACCACGGAAAGACTAGGAAACAAGTGCCAGAGAACGAAGGCCTGATAAGGTAACGTAACCCATGTACAAGGGTAGGTAATGGGGTTGTTTTGGTATATGAAAACCCCACACTGCCTGTCAAAACCCTGGGAGGCTATGACTGGCGCCTAACCCAACGCGAAAGCGGGCTGGAGGTAAGTCCCATCTTACTGAACCGCCTCCAAAAACATAAGGAGCA
>LDMZ01066903.1:0-14601 GCA_001455285.1 Sphaeromyxa zaharoni
CATATAGCCCATTTCTCAACCCAATTGAAAACGTCTTCTCCGTTTGGAAGAATTTAGTCATTCACAAACTCTGCAAGAATGAAAATGAATTGAAACACGCAATAGACGAATGTTTTTATGAAATTACAGCACAACATTGTGACAGTTTTTATCGAAAAATGCTTGGCTACATAACTCGATCCTCAAAGGGAGAACTTATCTTAGAGTGATTCAAACATATATAACAATAATAATTATTAGTTGCTATCTTATCGTTGTTTTACTAATAAAATGCTTGCGCATAATTTTATCATGGAAAAGTGCCGGGTTTGAATGCAAATTGCCGAGTTTGAATGCAAAAGTGACGAGTTTAACTGCAAAAGTGCCAAGTTTAGCTGAGAAACCCTATATTTATATTCACTTTTAATCGCCACGTTGAACGTCACTGAAGAATTTTAACTAACTAAACACATTATCAGCATAATGATTGATCTCCTTATTGGTGTAAGCCTTCTTAAAAAATGTCTATATATTAATATTATTATATCTTAATATATTTTAAAAAATTTAATCGATAGTTATTGAAAATTTGTTGGATATTATTTCCTACAGTCCAGTAATCATGTTTAAGATGATATTAAAAAAAATCACAAATATACTAAAAACACATCAAAACTTAAATTATAAATAAATTCCTGAAATAAATAATCGATTGAAAGATATAGGTAAATACAAATAGCGGTAGAAGGTGGACAGCTTAAACTAGACAGATTATACACTGTGAACTGTAGTGATAAGGATCAATGACTGTCAATTTGCAGCCTAAAGCCTGACTGAGATTGCTTTCTAATGAAAACGGAGATGGACGGAATAACATCGCTCTGATCTTGAAGTCATGTTGAAAATTTGTCTAGATTAACATTGGAAACTATGTCCAAACTCTTTTTGATAGAAACTTAATTTATCATAAGGCATATAAATTAGCGTATATTTCTTTCACAGTTTCAGAATTTTTCTAACGACTCTATACTACTCATATCTTTTTATTTGTATATTTTATAGATTGTTATAATTCCTTTATTAATTAAAACGCATCATATATAGATAAATTAATTATTTAATGAATTTTCATTATATTTTTACCCTTATTTTTTTGAAACTTCTTTTTTACTTAATTGAACCCAATATTGTAATTAAATTAGATCTTTTGCTTTATGGTTATTTTTTGTACTGATATAAATATTAAAAAATATTTTTTACAAAACATGTTTGGAGGTTATTTTTTATGAAAATATATTTTATTCGCACACCTTTTTAAAAATTTTTACGAGAACACTCATCGAAGATTCCTTAATATAACTTGATTAGATGATATATTTTTGTGATATAAGTAATAAATCTTTAAATAAATTTTTTATGTATTAAAAATGTTATATACAAATGTACATTGCCTTTTTTGCTCGCTTATAGACATCACTTTAGAATTTATTTAAAATTTCTGAATATTAGCAAAAATATTGCTACATCCATTCGATGGAAAATTTTGCTCAATACTTATTTTATATGATAACACTGGTTAAATCCATTAAAACTTTGAAACTTTTTGATATTTTAAAAACCTACAAAACAGATAGAAATTGAAGTTGAGAATAGAATACATGATATTTATGACCGTTTGCATTTATTTCTTTCATTACTTCTGTAATATATTCAGGAAATTGTTGTGGAACAAAATAAATTTTACAAAAAAATATTTTAAATTTATTTGTTTTTCTTCGTACAAATTAATCTTTAAATAATATACAGGAATAAGCTTATAGCTGTTAATTGAAACATTTATTTTTTATTAATTGATATTGAGGTTTTTTTGCTTAATAATTATCACATAAAAATAGCATACCAACCTAATGTAAAATAGGATTAATTCAACACTAATAAAATAATTTTTCTTTATGAAATTTATTAATGTGCTGATCTGTCCAAATTCTTTAAAATTAATTTAATTCCTTAAATAATTTTTTTTCATTATTAGTAATGGTGTATATATATAGAACTTCAGTCTTAATTTAAAAAAGGCTGAACTTAATATAATATTTACATGCCAAGTAGTTCAAATTCCAAAAATGAAAAATTCTCAAATAAAACTATAATTTATTAGTTAAAAAAGAAAATTGTTTTCTTAAGTTCTGCACTATTTTTTTATTTTACACCAGAACAGAAATTTACATATATGAAATTAATAACTTAAACAGGTACTTGTTAATTTGGGTTTAGTAAAATTAATAAAAAATAATACATATTTTAAATACATGTATTAGCATTACTCGTCTCTTTCAAAAATAATTATTTTTTTTAAAGATTATGTTTTCATTCTCTTTTATTTCTCAAAATAACCATAAAATTAATGTTTCCTATATCACTATTGTTTTAATTGAATATCGTAATATTTATATTTTCGGATAATATACTTTTAATTCTGTCTAAAACTTGCTTTTATAGACTAAAAATTAAAATAATTGATTTTAAATTCTGAAAATTATCATATTTGAAAAATTTGGAATAGATTTTAATACCATTGTCTAAATATAATATGCAAAAACTGTAATGAATTTTAGTAGAGTAATATTTATCAATTATTTATTACAAATTTTTGCTCCGTGTAAAAATATAAGCTCTACATTTAAGAGATTACTTGCTTTAAATTTATAAAAAATTTGTCGACGATTTTTATTTTGCAACATTAAAGAATAAATAAAAATTTTATTCATAATATAAGAAGATTCCACTTTTCAAGGTGTATGAAGGCATATATTGTCTTATTTTGTAGAGAATTATTCATTTGATTAAAAATAATTTTGACTGTCATAAATTATAATACTATCATAGAGCTTTATAATATTATATATCTTTTAATTTATTGATTTGCAGCTTTGAAACTGCAAAATATACTAAATTATTTGTAAAAGCATATTCAAGTTGTAAGCTACAATTTCAGTTTATTGATTAATATATTAAACGAAACATTATTGTTTTAATCCAATGTTATATATTAATTTTTTTCAAATACTCAAGTGTTTCGAATATTTCAAATGTCAGCGTCAGTTATACATAAAAATATTTTAAATCCGCATTATTATACGCTTTATAGAAATTCGGGGCAAATGAAAATAATTGTTGATAGACTTCATTAATTTTTACATTTTAAGAAACGAAACTTAAAACTCATGTGACTCCAAAACAATTTTTCAAATATACTAAAATTAAGTGACGGAATCATTTCACATATTTTTCTAATTGTAACTATTTAATGTGGATAATCTGTGCAGTTATTTAAAAAAATTTATCTGCCGTGTCTTATGACGGATTTTTATTCTGTTAAAGTAGCACAATTCCTTTTATCCCTATACCGTTTTGATGTACTTTGTATTTTTTTTTCAAATTTCTGCCCAACATCTAATTGTTAAAATTTTAGGTCTCTTCGTTTCGGTACCTTTTTAATTTTTCATTAAATTTCCATGTTTTAAGGTAATACATTCTTAACTGTGATATATCCCCTTTGAAAACACTTTGCATGGTTATTAGTCACATCTTCATTGGATAAAACTCTTTCATAAAGATTATACGTTTGTGGAGGATATAGTTCTTTGCGCTTTCCAGCTGCATTCCTATTTTTCTGTCTATATAATAATTCTTAAGCCATTAAATTAACTCCTTTACTTATTCTGGTAAATTATCTTCCAGTATTGAAAAAGCCGATTGATGAAGTTAGCTGATACAAAAAAATATATATTATCATTTTGATTCAAAGTGCAATAGTCAGATCATTTCACTAAAGTGGTTTTTAATTCCGATTTTTTAATATATTTGTGAAAATCACATGAAAGAAATAAAGGCATCCATTTATATTACTAGTAGGAAATATACCTCACAGAGAAGATATTAGAGCTTGTTCAACTCACAGTTTATTTTTGCCGGATTGATGACGATACACAAATTCCTGATGAAGATTAAAAACCTAATATAGTTTTATCTAGTCTTGCTTGGCTATGCCCCATTGAGAACAGCACTCTATTTTTTGCGATAATTACTTAATCCTGACTAAAGAATGGGGGAACTAAATTGACTGTCTGATATCCATACCCACTGTCTCTAAGTTAATGGGATTACTTTAATCCATAAATTTCCTCTTGATATGATTATTCCATCATAAGATGGTAAAGTTTATGTCATCAAAAATGGTTTTGTAAAATTTTCGTAGCCATGTTTCAAATAATCTGTTTGAATATATAAATCCACGATGCTAAGGTTTTGGGGGTAATTGGCACCTTTTACATCGTATTCCTTATCCTTCGAATTTTCCTTTTAAAGAGATCGTCTGTAGATTATGCCTTATCCGGATTTGAAATATTAATCAAGAATTCGTTTAGTAGAGCAAAAGTAGGTTCAATCTTTAACATAGAACGTCTTTTGATCGCTGATTTTAGAGATACAGCTGGCACTATTGCAACAAAAGGACCATGCTTGAGATTTTTAACAAGTTCTTCAAAGACACAATTTTTTGTGTGAATTAAAACTTTATATAATTTTTACTTGCGCAACGCTAATATGTAATTGTGGTATCAACCTTTCTAATCTTTTCATAATGTAAAGGCAACCGTCAAACGAAATTTTTTCTTTATTCCTTGTGGGTGTAATTTCATCGATCCGATCAAACGTATATCCAAAATATTAAATGGTTTAAACCGGAATAATCCATTCTAATTTTTCTAAATATTCGATAAAAAAATAATAAACGTTTTTTTATGTACTATTATTATGAAGGCTAATAATTTTAAAATAAAATATTTTTTTATAAGCTTTGTGTAAATATTCACGTTAAATGAATATTTGAAGAATTAAAATTGTATACTTTATCGGATAAATCAATTAATATGTTGATATATATAATAACAAAATATCTTTTGATGATTAAAATACAAAAATTTTCTTCAAATTATAATAAGACCATCATTCTAGAAAATATATTCATTTTATTTAACATTTCAGAATAATTTCCTACTTAAAATTATGAAATTATTTTAATATTCCTTGGTATAAAAAATAGGTTTTTATTAAGAATAAATTGCTTAAACAGATTTAGTATAAATATATTTATCACTACAAAATCTTACTATAAACAAAATTTTTTAATAAATGATAATATTTTATTCATTTAAGTAAATAAAATTTTTCAAAATAATGATATACTGGGAAAAAAGTAATTAATCCATATAGGCGTTGAAATTAATAATAATCCATTTAATATATAAATAAATATGTTGAGTAGTAGTGCGTCAGGGTAAAAAAATTAGCATTCGCTCATAAACTCATGTATAAGGTTATGAAAAAGCTTTATATTTTCAAAGATAAAAAATATACTTTATATTTTGTTGCTTAGCTATATACATTGTAGAAGCATGTTGAAATTACGTATTATTAAAGTGGAATAACAAAAGGAACATTGATGTAGAAATTTACCAGATTTCTAGCTATTGTTTTGATGTATTTATCGGATGATCATTAAAATAATGCTAAGTTCATTTTGTTACAATAAACAATAATATATTATGCTCTTGTATAAAAATATATCAGTAGGTTCATATATGTTGACCTTGTCGTATTACATGAGAAGGGTTTTAAAGCCATCCACATACCCTTCATGAACATCAGTTATATATTAAAAACAGTTCTACTTATATTTCACTGTATTAAATATCATTTTTTAACAACAGTAGTGGATTTCAACTATAAACCACTAGATCAAAATTCACATCGTTTCTTGTTTAGGAAACATCAACCTGATTCTCTGCTTACCACCAATACCACAAACTCTCTAATTTTTTTGATCTTTTACGTTTAAAACAATGCCTATAAACAACATAAAACAAATATGAAATACATATAAAATTGATTCCATATGTAATAAGCCAAAAAAACTACCATTCCTTTTTGAACGACTACGATTTTGTCGTCAAGTAGCTAGAACGTTGCGGTATAATATTCAATTTTTAAGAAATATTATCATCAAAATAGCATGAATAAAGAGATATGCATATCGGATTAAACTGAAGTTTCCATTCAGATAACCGTTTAGCTAAGCTAATCATATTGAAGCAGCAATTCATATTTTTATACAATTTTGGCCCCAACGTTGAAACAAAAATTATTTTCCAAACCAGGGTTAATATATGAACTAAACAAAATTCAGTGAAAGTTCTTATTGATGAATATATATTACTCTGCTAGTAAAACTGATATTATTGCTTATCATATTTTTGGAGAATCCATGATAATCTCGTTTTTTAATTTAATTTAAGGCTCCAATATTATTTCATTATGGTTACCCCTGCATTTTTACTTTGATGGTTTCACAGAGTCTTAAACCTTTGAGAAGGAACTCTCAATGATCTTGACAGCATGTATGAATACATTGGTAAAAATTTACAAAAAAATTTAAATTACTGGATAATTTTTACTATAACATCTTTTCTATGGAGTCTGGTATGTACCCATATTGACACACACAATGTCTTGAATTTGGAAAATTTCAATATGGTCAAATAATTCTCTCAAATAGCGTGTAAATACTGATGTATTTTTAGTAGAATTTGTTATTTATACAGAAGGATGCAAAAGTAGGTATACATTATTGAAATTAATTATATTTTATTGAACTGAGAGCAACATACTTTAAAATAAAGATTAATGTACTTTTAGTCTATTCTATTTATTAAAATGCAAGTATTCTTTTCATTTCCTTTTATTTTTTCAGTTAAACTAATAATTTGACTGACGAACAGCGAAAATGTATATTAAAACAATACTTGAGAACAGAAAATAGTGAACGCGTAAAACATCGGTGGTTCAAAAACTTTGCAACACCTCCCCCAAAAAAACTCACGATTTATCGACTGTGGTACAAGTTTGAACAGACAGGCATTATCCACAAAACACTGAAAAGTGGTTCTTATTACATGTTTCTTATTATACATGCTTATTATTACTTGTTTATGCAACATTTGTTTGACTGAATAATAAATGCCATAATCGTTACACGTATTTTCCCTTTTTGACCACTGTATACCTACTTTTGCACCCCTGTTTATGAAGATATAGTACACTGGAAGATAGCAGCAATAAATGTTGTTGAGAGGTTCAAAACACAGGTAGGAATGATATTTTCGCTAGTTTCCTTTTCCAATCTTCCATAATCACGAAAAAATTCATTGAAAACCTAACTAGATATTCTCGTCTAAGAATAAAAGTGTTTTTGATTTTCATGATCTATTTCTATCTGGCGTTTTCTTAGTCGAACTGTCATTTTTCTTAATCCCTTGTCAGTATTTCCTTTTTATCTGTAAAATCTGTTTATGCAGTTCGATTTGGCAATTTATTGCGACTAATATATACTTTTGACCGCTTTAAGCAGCATTATCAATTTCATTTAAAAGAATATCGCTAACTTTATCCTGTTACTTTCGCCTCTTATATTGATACATACTTCTAAGCTTGCTTTATCCGATTATTACGTTTCGGTCGGTACACTAATTTACCTTTATATTTCTTTTAAGGAATTTTTGATAAAAAATGATTTTTCAACAACAAGCGATGTTACGTTGGACTTCTTTTTATAAATACCTTATTCTTTATTATACATGAAGTTCCTCTCTAATTTTTTCATGAGTTATGTTAGTACAAAAAATCTTCCCATATATCATTCTCAAGACTATTTTGATATCGTTTGATTACATTTTTTAACAATTTTAAATAATATTTTTATTTATTTGGACAGTTAAAATATAATTCAGGTGGACCTATTTTTAGAAAATCTTTTAGTTCAGTTCAGATGAAAAATAAAAAGGCTTTATATGGATAATTAAAGGAAACAGAATCAAAATATTGGATGGCACAAATTTATTAAGAAATAAATATAGCTCAGGCAGAAAAATTTTAAGCATTTACCGAAATAACTTAAAAATTAAACGCTTAAAGAAAGAGATACCTCGGCCATTCAATCCTACAACAGGTTCATGCTCTGATTCAAGATTTAACACTGAAAAAATAAAAGAAGAGAATCACAACGAAATGAATACACAATATCAAATTCATTTGTTGATAACACATTGATTATGATTTAAATTGCATTTAAGCATTTAAGAGTAGAATTGGTAAAAGTTAGCGACGCTGAGTACTTTTCAATCATCAAAAATACACAGAATAGTTTTGCAATAATTACTCCCAAAATTTTTCCAAAGTTTCTTGATCAACGAATGTGATTTCAAGCTGCGATAAGAGAGAACCCAATTACAAATTAGCAACGGAATCAAAGAATATGTAAGAATTCCAACAGCAGGGAAGGAGAAACGTTAACCAGATATGATTTCTCTATAATTCGGAGATATATACTCAAATATAATCGGGATAACCTTTTACACTAATAAGATACCTTAAAGATGAAAAAACCTGACGAGGGTTTCATTATTATTGACATTTTAATATTCAATATATCTGATGAAATAGATAAAATCAAAATATGTTTTATTCACGCCAAGGAGCTTCTTTGTAGCAATTCTTTTATGTTAATTTCTATATAATCGTTATTTTTAAAAGCATAAAAAGTAGGTTAAACTTAAATAAGGTAACAGCATCAGAGATATTAAATGAATTATTATTCAAGGAGTTAATAAGGCAAATATTTTTAAAAGAAGGCTTTACCAAGCTTTTCAAATCTATTGAGCCCAACAGCGAAACTATCGCTCATTGATTCAAAACACTACTAATATTACACTTTCGCATTTAAATTATACATAAAATATCTAAATACTCTTTGAAATTGTACAATGATCATATGTTTAATGAAACTACAATTATTGAAAATAATAAAAATTTTCGGAATCAATTTAGAAAATTTCATAGTTGAAGTTATAATGATGTATGTATATTGCCCAATTTACCGGAATATTACGAGTAGTTTCAGAGATAATTAATTTAACTGATTAGTTGATAGATTTTTCTGATATGATCGGTTATGTCTACATATTTAGATATTTTTAGCTCACTCCTTCGGTTAGAATTACTCTCACAAAAGTTTATTGTAATGAATCTGTTGGCCAACTCATGTTTATCTTTGAATATACCTAGACCTAAATATAATGATGTAGAAACACTAAACTAAGATTTAAAATATAAGAAAAAACTTGTTTTCTACCTTTCTTCAAAAGGCGTTGTGACATATACGCCATATATTGGCTAAAAATGCATGTTAATATGCGGCAAGCATGTGTTGCGGCGTAGAACAATTACAATTATATTTAATAGCTAATTAGATATTAGGATTGATCTATTGTATAATTACTAACCGGCACTTTTCTGATCGCTATAGGCATAACTGTCATTAATATTTAATAATTAAATTCTGTGAAAGAGTTTTTAATGATCAAGAATCCTCTACCGGGCTTAACAGTAAATTTTGAAGAAGCTATTACCCAGGTTTATACAAAGTAATGACAACAAAATTTTTTTGATACAAAGAAACTAGTTATATAAATTTATATTTTTACCACTATTTATTTTTTATGTAAGGTTATGACAGTTACAAACTATTTCCTAGAATATAAAATATTTTAAAAAGGTTTAAAAACAATTTTTATTTATTAAGGCTTCAGATTATCTATTATTAACTCACATAATGAAACAATTCCAGGATAGTAGCAACGATTACCATAGGTACGCTTCAACCGCAAACAACAAGCTAAAAAATAATCCTAATAAGCCAAACAGATGCATCAACTAGCAGAAAGAGGAAATACATGCTATTAAAAGCGTAAAAAACATTTTAATTGATAAATTTTAACATAATCCTACATCGAAATTTGGATGTAATTAAAATTTTAATATTTAATTCATTTGTCCGACTTATTGCGAAATATTTTCTCGATCTTTTGTTTTTCATTGGGATTAATGCCCACGGTTGCATTCTTTCATCCTGACCTCGGCATAGGTGGTGCTGAGAGACTTATTATAGATTGTGCATTGGCTCTAAATAACTCTGGGATAACAACTGAAATATTTACTTCGCATCACGATTTATCAAGATGTTTTGAGGAAACCAAGAGTGGGCAACTCTTAGTCAAAGCTGTTGGGGATTGGATCCCTCGGAGTCTGTTTGGTGGATTCATGTCGTATCTTTCCCTCATAAGGATGATTTATGTCCTCATTTATTTTATAATCTTCCGTTCCGGATGTTTTGAGATTGTAATTGTTGATCAGATTTCCATTTGTCTTTCCCCTTTTCTTAAGCTACTCGGATATAAAGTCATATACTACTGCCATTGGCCAGATTTAAAACTGACCACCAGGGAGAATTTACTTAAAAGATCATACAGATTTTTAATTGATTGGCTCGAAACAGCTTCTACTGGTAGTTTATTTATTTAAGGATCTAATTCCTATTTTCTTCTTTGCCTCTAATGATACAGTTAACCATTGATTACCGCTGTTTTAGTTATGCCTTAAAAATAATTTATGATTCTCTTTCGACGATCTCGTGATTTTTGCTTCTTTCATGAACATTGATAAATCGCGGCTATGTGAACTATACTATTAGTCTCAAACATTAATCTATGAAAGATCTATACCATATTTATTGAACTACGCTGTTGTTTCTTACCCTTTAGTGTTCTGGGACGTTTTTTTCATTAAATTATATATATATATTTACTATGAAATTATTTTTTTGAAGGTCTATGGCTAAGTCACACTCTTTTAAACGGTAGAAAAAAATGTTAATTAACTGTGTGAATATACAGTTTGCTGTAAATAAATTATTATATATATCTGGTCATTTATTCTTTTACTCTAGTTAAAAATTTTTTTAATCGAACAAAATACAATCCTTAGGGCTTATTTCCCTAGATGAAGCTAACCTGCCACGTGTCTTCTAATCAGTAATATCAGATCACTACTCATTTTTTTTAATAAACAAATTTTCAATTATATATATATATATCTTTTATTTATATATATGTATACTAAAATTTCTTTTATTAGCCAGCCTTGTGTCGAAAAATCATTCAAGTTTTTTTTGTTCTCCGAAGTGATTTATTGCTACAATCCTGTTATAAGTTAAAACTGAAAAAAATTACCTAATTTTTGAATTCTATCAAATAATACGGCATGAAAAAGATTTTTAGGCGTTTATGTATTTATGTTTTGTTTAATCAATTTCTTTACATTTTAATATTCATCGTATATTTTATTATGATCAAAACAAAATCAAAAGATGTAAAATATTTATTACTTTAAATTTAACATTTATATGGAAAACCAATCGCAATATTAGAAATATAGGGAAAAGTTTTTTTCTTTCTAGTTTACGAGGCTATTGATAATCTTTGTTTGGATAAAATATTTTTGCCTTTAGTATTCCTAAGCTTAAAATATCAGAAATAACTAATAATAACCCATCCTATTTCTGAGCCTTGCTTTATTTATTCTTAACTAACAAAAAATTTAGTAACACATCGAAATATACCAGTTTTATCTAATTTATTTTGATTTTAAGCACTTAAAGGTTAAAGATAGTTTTTCAGTTTATGGTGTAGCTCGTTTATATTTTTTTTTCATATTTGCTTCAAAATTCTTCTATTAAACGATATTTCAGGGACTGCGGATGTGATTCTTGTTAACAGTGAGTTTACCAAAGGAACTGTTCTTCGAACATTTCCTTACCTTTTAGACCGTATAAAGAAAAATCCAGATTATATAAAAGTTGTTTATCCATGTATTTCACAGGATCGGTATGTTACGCCTACCTTTTTCCATGTTTTTAGCTATAACCGAAATATAGTTGATGAAAACTTGGCAGATAAGAATTTACCAACCATCCGAATCAAGTTCCTTTTTACATCGATCAATCGTTTTGAAAAAAAGAAAAACTTGGATTTGGCTCTTGATTCTTTTAACGAGTTAATAAAAAGTTTTGATGAAGATAAAAAGACACATTACCATCTGGTTATTGGTGGGGGTTACGACACTCGGTTAAAAGAAAATGTTGAGTATTTTGATCATTTGCAAAAGCTAGCAATAAATAAAGGTCTTATAAATCTTAATGATGCATCCAAATCGTATGTTACTTTCTTGAAAAATCCAAATGATGATGTTAAAAAAGCTTTACTTAAAAAAAGTGTGGCCCTTCTGTATACTCCACATAATGAACATTTTGGAATAGTTCCTGTTGAGGCAATGATGATGGGTTGCCCGGTAATTGCACACCGTTCTGGAGGACCTGTAGAGTCTGTTTGGAAAATAATTTTAAAAAATTACTATTCTCTAGGTAAAAGATGGAAAAACAGGGTTTTTATGTACTGATAGTCCCTCAGATTTCAGTGATAAAATGAATAGCCTTGTCAATGATCCTAGTCTTGCAGCATCAATGGGATCTAATGCTATAATTCATGCAAGAAATTTTTTCACTTTAGATCGATTACAGGTTGAGCTCACTGATGCAGTCAACACGGTTTTAAATCCTGAATAAACCCAAACTTGATGTTCTTAATTCTTTCCGCCATTTTATTTCATATATTAAGGGTTCATACATATATTATTTTAAAGTTTTTTTTTCATTACAATGTTTTAACTTTTAGAAAACAATACTTTTATTGACCCAGAACAAAAAAATAAGCGTTTTTAACATGTAATAAATATACAATACATCTTCCATACTGGCATCAAACATTTTAAATTTGTCAATGATAATTTTAAGGTAGAGTTGTTCAACTAATGTAATATTTCAAGCAACTTCTGTGAAGAAACTACAAATATTTTGTCGAAAAAATCGATGAAAGTTTTTGTAATGAAAGAAATATAGTAGCATTGACTGTATTTGTTTTTTCCCTCCAAATTTTTATATAAAAAGAAAATAAATATTCATTATTATCTGGTTTAGTTACAGTAAATAAGTGTTATTATATCCTCATACTTTCATTGATTTTAAGATTTTATTTAGTATGCAGTGAATAAATCCTCTAAGATAGAGAACGAAGACCTAATCAGGTGGCGTAGTCCTATTACAAGGGTAGGTAATGGGGTTTTTTACTGGGTGAAAACCCCACACGGCCTGTCAAGTACTCTGGAGGCTCTAACTGGCGCCTAATCTGACGCAAAAGGGGGCTGGACGTAAGTCCCATCTTACTCAACCGCCTCAAAAATCATAAGGAGCAGGTAAGGTTTTTTCCTCCATAGCTAAAAAAAAATCCTCAAAGATAAATATTATTGATGTAATCATAATTGAGGAAATAATATTATTTCTGGTGCTACAAAGTTTTCAGCCATGTCTTGGCTAATTAAAAAATTTTGAACTATCGAATTGAGCCAAAACAGAGCCTACATTGTACGTCTACCAATTTATATAATTTTTTATCCTCTTCCCGTGATTGCAAAATAATACAAAATAGTTGGGAGTATTTACACTAGAGTTTTTGGATTAATAAAGGAAATTTTAAAACTATTTTAGCTCTGTTTTAATTTCAAGATTCCTTAGTAACATTTTAAAGCCCTTACAGTTATTTAATTAAGAAATTGAATTTATTCCTAAATTCTAGGGTATGCATAACACTTTTCGTATTTTTGTGTACGTATATTCGAATCTTACTATTTAATATAATTATATTTAAGAACAATGAAAATACTTTCTGTGCTGTTGTTGAATTTTATTTTTCCATAAACGTTATTAGGTAAATACCACCCGAATAGCTACTTTAATCACAATTTTATTATTGACTGCTTGTACAATTTACCAATATAAAAAACCTGATTACATACTTATTAGTTATTACCAAGTTTTTAACTCCTTTAAAATAAAATTTTTTTACATCTTACCATAATTTCGCTAGAATATTCCTTTGATCTTGGCTTACTTTTCGTTACAAAATATGTAATATTTCTAAAAACCGAAGATTATTATGTAAATAACCAAATACAGGCTGTACTCTGTTAGTGATGGTTTTAACTTGTGATTTTTCGGGGATACGAAACTAATAACATAAGAAATATTTTTAAAAAAATACTATGCGTTCCGTTTTACACTGTTTAGAGTCGTGAAGAACGTAACCGTAAACAAACTATTTTGTTTTGCGCATGTGGTGACTCCCCTACTCTGCGGTATTAGGTTGCAGAAATCAGATAAGCAATATCCTAAAAAATATAAATGATAATTTGTAACTGAGTAATTGGGTCTATAACCCTGTTTGTACCATAGATACGTTCTGCAGACATCTATAACAACGCCGTGTAATTGTATAGAGCGTTTAGTGTAGTCTTATTTATATGCTTCCGACTTACACCACGATGTAAGAATGGATCTGCGTTTGAAGTCCATGATTCCCCCTTTATTGTGTTAAGTGTCAAAGTATTTCCCTTTTAAACATCGCATCAGATTGAATTTTCTAAACAGAGGAACAAAAACGTTTAATATACAGGGTTTTCATTTCAATTTCGACAAGGATAAAACATAAAAATTTGATCATAAAAACATGAAAAATGTATTAAAAATAGAAAGCATAAATTAATAGGAAAGTATAAAAT